>PVJH01004214.1:0-129016 GCA_004026705.1 Nesogale talazaci
CAGCAGCCAGGCTGGGCCTCCTACTCCCACGACCAGAGGACAGTGATGCCCCCCAAACAAAAACAAACAAACAAACAAACAAAAAACAGTAGCAAAAGTACAGTCATGGAGTTGCAAAACACAATTTTATGGTTTAGGGGTCACCAAGACATGAGAAATTGTATTAAAAGGTCATGGCATTAGGAAGTGTGAGAACCTCTGCTGTAACTCTTTCTGGGACAGGAAAGACTCTTCTTTCTCTTTCTGAGAGGTTGACGGTTTCAAACTGCTAACCTTTCAGCTAGCAGCCCAGTGAGCAACGACTACACCACCAAGTCACCTCTGTAATTGGATTTCTGTCCGTCATTTTACTTTTCACTCTATGTACAAGTTGTAGTCAATTAATATGGCCCTGCTAGTCATAGTTAATTATATGATGCATTATAAATTCTAGCCTCTATGCCAGTGATTGCATTCCCATTTTAGAGGGAGTTCTTTGCCTAGCAAATGGACAGGATTTAGTTTCCACCTTAGCAGAGTATGTGAACCAAGTCACCACACCTCCATCAAAGCTGCTCTTCTGAGTATACAATCATCTCAGAAACAGAAGAACTGCAGGTCCATTGGGAGAAGAACCGCCAGGGTAACATAGGGAGGCTCTCTGTGTGGAGAGGTGGAGGCTGAGACCAGAGACAGCAGACACTGTAGCAAAGAGACCAAGAGAAATGCCAGGGAAGCAGCACTGGCATTGGTAGACTGTGAGAGCAGAGGACTGATTTCCTGGCTCAATGAGGCACAAGTCACATGATCCCTGGTTTTGAGAATTTGGACTAAAGAGAGCCTTGATTACTGACTACAGAGAGGTACGGATGTGGATCAATGACTTCATTCTTATGTTTTGTGGTCTTGACTTATGGTAACTGGTTAACTTCCAAAATATGACCCTCACCTCACCACCACTGCCCTTAATCCTGAGTGTTGTCTGTGTGTCCATTTCAATGAATTATTGAAGCCAGCATACAAGTAGAGTGTTGTCAGAGGGGTGCTTAGTGTGAACATAGGCAAGATGGATGGAAGGAGGACCTCTGCCTTGTGGCAATGGGTAAGTTAGAGAAGATCACATATGTTCCCCACTCCATTTCTGAAATATCCAATGCCATTTTTGTTCTGGTAGTCCTCCTCAGTCACTTCATTTTACACCAAGGATTATCTAATGTAACTTTCTTCCTTCTTAATTAGAGCTTCAGAAGCAATGCAAATCTACTCTTAATCATGTAAGAAAAATTTCACGGGGTGGTAGATCTTAGCATACTACTTCAGGCTGCCTCTCGGACAGACCACCAGACACAGCTCTGCCACCCTGTGGTTGCTCACACAAATGATTTCTCCTTTGAAATGGAAAGCATGGTAGGGAAGAATAAATGAACACCTTGATGCCACAAAGCATTCCCCCAATAATAGAGCATGTTGAGCTTAAATAGGGAAAGCAAGGGGCCAGCTATTCAGTCCACTTACCGCCATCTTTTTAATAATAAATGAGGTGGAATTTAGGGGGGTTGTGAATCAAGGAACATTAATATTCTTTTGGGTGAGAGAGTCAACTCAAAATGTGGATTAATAACACACATGGCTTTGTTTGTGGAAAAAATAAAAGCACAAAATCTCTGGTGACGCAATGTTATGAGGCAAGAGTTTCTACTTTAAGAAGTAACACATTGACCAGAATGGTCTTTTGCATAAAGATATGGAAGTAGATATTTTTAATATATAACACCTCACTCTATTCATTTTTCACACACAATTCAATAATTTATATCACACTTAAGAATCACTTTAGAGAATACATATTTTGAGTCCTGAGAAGTCTTATTTTCTTCTTGTAGTTTATTTGATATAATTTAGTCACACAATAAAATAGGAGGAAGATCACATTTGAAAGGATATTGACACTATTATAAACACACAGTTCTCCAGCTTAGAGAAGACAGTAACAAACAGTAAACCAATTTATAAGTCAACTAGTTACTATCATGTAGTTTTCAGCTCACAGAGACTCTGGGTGGGTCTCTATAGGGTTTTCAGTGGCTGGTTTTACAGACATAGATTGCCAGAGCTGTCTTTGTAGGTACCTCAGGGTGGACTCAAACTGGAAACTTTTGGTTATCGGCTGAGTGCCGAACCTTGAGAATTACTGAAGAGGCTTTCTTCCCAGAGCGCTACGCGATCTCGGCTGCCCTCTCTTACATTCATTAGTAGACAGGCGTACAAACTAAAAATAACACTCATGTTTTGTTGCCATTGCTAGGTGTCATCTAGTACGTTCTGACTCAGAAGGACCCCACGTACAACAGAGCGAAATAGTGCACAGTCCGACACCGTCTTCACCTCTGCTGCTGTGTCTGAGCCCCTCGTTGAAGTTGACAGTCATCCTTTTTGTTTTTGCTGACTTCATCAAGCTCAGCGTTCTTTTCCAGGAACTAGTCTCTCTGGGTTACATGTCCAAGTATGTGAAAAGACGTCCCCATTAACCATTCTCAGTTCTAAGGATCATTTTGGCTCTTTCTTGCAAGAAAGATATAGATATGGTAACTATTTCTATAATTCAATGTAAGGTGGGGGAAATGTATACACTTAAAAGTAGGTTTGGGTTCTAAGGGTTCTAAATAAAAGAGACCCATGAGGCCAACAATTGATATGAACAATGCTTCTGTTCTTTTCATCCTTTGAATATGCAAATAGGGAAATCTCATCATAGATCATTCAGATTAGGAAAGATATCTTTTTTATAATTCTCATGGTCTTATAAAACATTATTTTTGTGTATTTGGGCTTTTTTGGACTCTTCACATTTGGAAATTAGACATTATCAATGTTAGTTACCTTTAGACATATTGGTCACCTGGTAAACAGGTACCCAATTTTGGAGCAAGAACACACCTAGATTGCGCACATTTCCTAGAAAAAAAGATGGACCAGAAAACAAACCACATTGACAGAATTGATTCATAGTGGTGCTATTAGGGAAGGCATAATTATCCCTGAGTAAAATTTCTGAGCCTGTAAATCTCTATAGGAAAAAATCTTTATAGGGGGTTTGATCTGCCAACTTTGTGGTGAGCAAACCAACCTCCATGTATCACCTGAGCTCCTTAAAAGAGGTAAAGTGAAGTCATGTCAAATCGATCAACTCACTAGTCTTCCTTCTATTATAGCATCATCCCCCTTTTCCATTGATGGTTCAAGTAGATTCTTTCCAAGAGAAGGATATCCTGTCAATTGCATCCTTGCCCTAGGGAGAACAAAGCTTTGAGAAGGGCATTGTCAATGGGGCAATGTATTGGAAACAGGAAATTATCCTAGATTTAGATTTTATCCTAAAACTTTCCTTTATTTTAGTGATCAGGGAAAGATAATGATCATGGTTCAGGCTGGGCATAGTATTTACTCCTTAGAAAAATTCACTGGTGTTATAACTGTATTACTCATGTTTGACAACAACAAGGATAACCCAAGTAGCTGGCCTAGTTTTGTACAATTGGATTGGAACTTACCCATGATTAAAATTGCAATGACTCTGAAGCCTCTGTGCAAGACTGATAATAGAGGGCAGACATAGTGAATATTTCTCCATGGATCCCCCCTTCCCAACAGTACTTCTAGGCTCATCAAAGAGTTTTGCCAAGAATATTTGAGCCTATTATTTTAACTTAAACATTCCAGGAAGAAGTCATTGTTTTAACACCTGGGTTTGGTTTATTTAGCAAACTGGAGCCCAATCAAGTAATATGATTGCTTTCCTTCAGCGAGATACATATCTACTTATAATACCTCTCAAAGACACACTCTTACATTGTGTCTCTTCCCTAAGTCACTGGAGGCCACAGAGTTTCTGGGCGCTCCACTGTGTGTTTGGTCTTGGGTTTTTGTGAAGGTGTTGACCATCTCATCTGTCTTCCATCTCACAACTTGTTGGTATAGATCTTGCAGTTAGCAATCCACAGCAACACTTCCAGCTCACATGTTGATAATGTGGAAAAAGAAAGGACCAAGAAGTATGTAAAATATGCAATGATGCCAGAGCAGGGGCTTTGCCTGCTGTGTTCTAGCACCTGCTCAGATATGTGGTGTCTCCTATGGAGGTGTGATGACCTGGGCCATCATAGCCCATGGATCCCATGGCCAACATATCCATGCAAAGGTGTAGAATCAAACAAAAGGAAAGCCAAATAGTCTTTCAGGGTTACTGTGGGGGGTGGGGAGTGGAGTGTCTTCTATATGTGTTCCCAACCGTGACCACTAGGTGATGCAAAAAATCAATGGGCTTGGTTGCTCACCAAAGGAAAAGGGTTCTAGACCAGCCAGTCAGCCATTGGAAACCCTGTGCAGTACAGTTCTCCTCATGCACTTGTGAGATCACTGTAATTTGGAGTTGACTCATAGGCAGCTCCAGGGCTTCCTGATGAGGACCTTCCATGAGCTATGTGGGCTGGAAAGAAAAGACAGGGATTGGTATTCTGTTGTTTTATATCGCTCCAACATACATTGTTTAAAAATATATTTTTTTAAAAAAACATTAAAAAAACATTTTCTTAGGGGGCTCTTACACAAATTATAGCCATTTATTTTTCAATTGCATTAGGCATACTTGTACATATGATGCCATCATCATTTTCAAAGCAATTTCTTTCTACTTGAGTCCTGAATGTCAGGTTCTCTCTTTCCCCTCCTTGCCCCACCCTCCCATGCTTGTGAATCCTTGAACAATTGTATATAATTATTGCTATTTTAGACCTTACAATCTTTACTATCTCCTTTCACATTTTTATTTTTCATTCCCCTGGGGAGAGGGGTTTATATATTCAACATTTGATCTCTACTCCTTCCAACTCCCTCATGTATCTCTACTCATACTACTATTCCTGAGTGGTTTATCTGTCCTAGATTCCAAGTGTCTAGAGCTCTTATCTGTACCAATGTGTGTGATCCACTCTAGCCAGCTTTGTAAGGTACAACTGGGACATGATTGTGGGAGGTAAGACACATTCAGAAGCTACAGGAATATTTTATCTTTTGTTGGTGCTATACAACACCCTGCTTGAATTGTCCTTTCCTTGTGACCTTTGTTTGAGGGGATATTCAATAATCTAGACAAATGGTCTGGTTCTCCATTCTAGCGCCACTCTTTGACATCAATATAATTGTTTGTTTGCAATCTTTTGACATGAGATACCTGATCCCATCAACACCTCATAATCACACAGGTGCTTGTGCTTCTTCTGTGTGGTCTTCATTGCTTACCTGACAGATATCTGCATGTCTAACTTCAAGTCTCTAAGCCCCAAGACCCAATAGCTTCTGATATCTGGACACTATCTGCTTCCTTCACTACATTTGCTTATGCACTCATTTTGTCTTCAGAGATTGTGTACGGAAGGCGAGTATCAGAAAGTGCCAGGTTATTAGAATAAAATGTTCTTGTGTTTAGGGATGCCTGAAGTAGAGGCTCAAAGTCCATCTGCTAACTTGATATGTAACATTAATATAAGTACATTAAACTATAACCCTATCAGTATAAATTAAATATTTACGTCAATTCAAACCTGTATCCATACCTCTACAAATAGGTTTTTGTCTCCGAGTTCTTTCCTCTATTTCCTTTGACCTTCTTCCTGTCCCACTATCATGCTCACCCTCCATTCAGCTCTCAGCAATTTTCTCTGATACACTGCACCTGATTGAACCCAACTAGGCGTCTTCCACCCTCCTCTCCATCAATTTTAGATATCCTGTTGCTCCTTTGTCCCTGAGTTTATTGGTTCCCTGTTCCCCCTTCTGCCTTATCCCCTTTTGCCCCCCACAGGATTGCTGATCTCGCTTTCTCCTCGAGATGGTTTATGCTACCTATCTTCCAAGGATAAACATAGACCTAATAGTTTGATGTCTGTCTGCTGACCCTTATGAATGTTTTCCAATCAGTTCTGATTCTGATGAGGTTCCTAAACCCTAGTCCCAGGAACATAAGTCTATTTTCGGGATTCCTCAGGGACATCATAACTTTCCTCCCCTTGCTGCTCTGTTACACTCCCTTCCCATTTAGGCCTGCTGTGACAGACTGGGCACGCTTCCTGTCACTAGTGTCACCAGTCCTGCCCTCAGTAGTGTTGTTGGTTATTGAGGGGACATTATGTATTGTGGTGGAGTTGGCCCTATGGTCTTCTCTGTGTATTGACTAGACTGAGCAGGGATGTTGTCCCCGAGGCCTCACAGGCCATGATCAAGTCTATTCTTTCTCTTGTGTCTTCTTAGTTATTGCCCATGTGGTCTGGACAGATCTGACACTCTCCTAGGCTACATCTTCAGTGCTGTGTTCTGCATTGCAACCTTCTGGGGAGTGGATCCCCATGCTGGTATGTTGCCCCAAGGCTTGGCACTGTGTGATGAGATCTGGCCCCATTCTCTCTCTTTCCTGTGGAGACATGGACAGTATTTTCCCCAGGGTGGATTAGTGTTATATTGTAACACCATCCTTGTATTTTTTCCCTCTTTTCTCCCCTCCTTTTTAATTGGCTGTCATATGCAATCCTGGGTTTGTTCTGACCACAGCCAAAGTGCCTAGACCTTGTTTGACACTGAGTTTATGCAGTAAGTAGTTTATCCTCTACCATTGTACTTTTTGAGCTTAGATCAGTGGACTCATTTTGTTCTTGTCCTTTTGTGCTTGGCTAACATCACTTAGCATTGTTTCCCTGAACTCTTCCAATGAGGCAATGTGTTTCATACACCCATCACTACTTTTCAGGGCTGCATAGTACTCCATTGTATGTATATATATCAGAGTTTTTAATCCTTTCATCAGTTGATGGAAATTTAGATTGCTTCCAATTTTCTCTAATTTTGAATTTACCAGTGGTGAACATAAGAGGGCACATGTCTGATCTTGTTCTATTTATTACTATTCTGGACATTTAAGCCCAGTAGGGCTATTACTGGATAGATTTCCATTGGTTTTAGGTGTTTCCAAAATGATTTCCATTGTTGCTGCACAGAACTACATGACAACCAGCAGTGGATGAGAGTTGCTTTCTCATCATGTTCCCATCAGCATTTGATGCTTTCTGATTTTTAAAATCAGGCCACCTTTGAGGATGTTAGGTGGTATCACATAATTCAGTGGTTCTCAATCTTCTTGATGCCATGAGCCTTTTATACAGTTGCTGATGTTGTGGTGACTCAACCATCAAATTATTTTCCTTGTTACTTCATAACTGTAACTCTACTACTATTATGAATCAGGCAACATCTGTGGAAGGGTCTTTTGATTCCCAAAGGCTTAACAACACACAGGCTGAGAACCAATGGCAGAGTTGTTTTAATTTGCATTTCTCTTATAGTTAAAGAACAGGAACATTTACTCATTTGCTTACTGGCCACTTAGACTTCTGCCCTTAGAAAACATGTGCTCAGGTCTTTTGACCACCTCTTCAGTGGCCTATTTGCTGTTTTCTTGTTATGGGCTAGCAGAGTATTGTATATTTTAGTATGAAGTCCTTTGCCTGATATATCATCATTAAAAATATTTTCCAAATATGTGGATTCTCTTATTACTCTCTTTGCGAAGTATATTGATGTACACAAGTTTTTTTTCTTCAGTGTATTCCACTTGCCAATTTGTGCTTCCTGTGTTTATGCCTGTCCCTATTTCCAAAAGTCTGTGTATTCCCTGTCTCAATTCCCACATTGATGGCCCTAGTAGTTTGCAGCTTTACCTTAAGGCCTGTAATTCCCATGAGTTTACCTTGTGAATGGGCTGTGAAGGTTTTGATTCATTTTTCTGCACTTGCTGAAGAGGGTGTTTGCTTCCCATTTGATATTTTGGGCCCTTATCAAAGATCAGTTGTCTGTATGCTGATGTCTTTATTTCTGGATTTTTCTGTTGTTTTCCATTGGTCAGAGTATAACATATATATTCAAGAATGAATCAAGGCACCCAATTTTGTCACACCTAATGGGAGGTGTTTTCAGCATAAAAAATATGCTGGGTCATCAGAGAGGAAATAATGTGCTGAAACAACTCATCTTACACTAAACTATCATATTTTGGGGACCATTGATGCAAGTTTCCTCCCACCCCCAAAGTGGAGGGAAAACGAGAGTTCATCTTATGGTCTAAAGATGTGGTACCTCAGAATATTTTATATACTTTTATTATTTGGTTCACAATTTTTTTGTTTTGTTGCTCTAAAACTTGGTCTGTCTTATGACCAGGTGTGTCTTATAGTTCAAAAAACATGATATATACAGTAGGTAACTTTAACAGTGTCATGCTGCTTTGACCACTGTGGCTATATTTTTTTGCCTTATGTTGTTAACTAGGACTTCCAGGATGAAATTAAATAAAACAGGGGACAAGGGGCATCCTTGGGTGGTCCTCCTTTTCAGTGGAAATGTTTTCTTGACATTTCTCCATTGACTACAAGGTTGTCTGTTGGTTTGTCATATATGGTTTCTATTTTATTGAGGAATTTTTCTTCCATTCTCGTCCTCTGGATTATCTTAACCGGGAATGGTGTTGTCAAGGGAATTTTTTTTCTGCCTGTATCAGTATAAGTATGTGGTTCTTATCCTTTTTCTTGTCAATGTGATGAATAATCTTGATAAGTCTTGGTGAGTTTTCCTTCAGGATTGGTGAAGTAAACCTCTCCAAATCATGACTATTTAACTGAGTTGTATAAAAACAGTCTTTTAAACCTGTGACAACCAGATCTCATTTTTTTGGGAATCATGGTAGGTGAGGGAAGTATTTCCATAGGTTGTACAATAAAATGAATATATCTCAGGGCTAAGTATTTTTGTATCTCTCTTTAGTGTAAGTCTTAAGTCTTTTTGGCTCCTTACTGCTACTGAGGTGCTCCCTCTGGTGGTCGGACTGAGCCATACTCTGATTGAGCCTGAATGCATGCACTCTGCTGGATCTCTCTCAGGCAGTTCTAGGAATTTGTCCTCTTCCCCAATTCCTGGCTGGGAAGCATCCACTATTGGGACGACTTCACTGCCGAGTTGTGGCTGCATTGACTTGCCTCGTGATCCTGCATTATTTTGTAGCAAACACAAAATCCGGGTTTTTTTGAACCTTGGCGGTCTGATTCAAGTTCAATCACTAATGAGCATGTGTTGCTGCCACTCTCTTTGAAAATGATGTGCTTTCCACAAGCCAAAACATCTTCCTTTAGGCTTTGTGTAGTTGGCCATCATGGTCACTAGTAGATCTGCGCTTTGCATTCCCCTGCAACTCTGAAGATAATGTAAAGTCCGCCCTGTTCTTTGTAGAAATGGATACCAGCCTGACGGTTGAGACTGGCATGGACATAAGCGAAAGTATGTAACAGCCCCTTCAATGCCTGCATTACTGATGTTTTTGCATGCAGCATCCTTCACTCAGGACAAAACCAATATAGGACTCATCATTTCACTGTCTTATAGCAGTGTTACAGGGCTATTTCTCTCCTGATGGCATTATTTTCCCCCAGAACCACAGACAAATCTCATGAATCTGTGAATGCCCATTGTACTGCTACTCCCATTACTATTCCTGAGGACTTTAACAATCCTGAATTCCATGGGTCCAGAGTTCTTAGCGATACCAATCACTTAAGGTTTGTATGGAAAGTACTTGAGCTACGTCCTAAGTGGTGAATGGATCTTTTTTTAATGTTACCTTTTCTCCTTGCACCAAATCCTGAGAGCATTCTATCATTTACCACGTGGTTAGTGTCCACCGTCTGCCAGAAGAAAGGGATCGCTGATGTTCACATCATGACTCTTTTGGGAGGGGTGGCATCCTGAGGAGAAGTTGGCATGTTTCAACCATGATTCCAACCACAAAGTGAGGAATTCTATGGTCTGTGGTGCAATCCAATCTTCACCGTCACCATTCAATTATACTGGTTAAGGAATAGAGCTACAAAAGTGACAACGATTCATGAGCTAGAAAAATAAGTGATTAAAAAAAGGAGTCCTTGGACAGATCTGTTTGGAAAATGATGAAATGCAGAAACTTAAGGACACATACCAAAGCACCAAACTCACAGCCATCAAGTTGATTCTGACGGATAGGGACCCCAGAGGACAGGATAGATTGGTGCCTGTGGGTTTCTGGGACTCTACCTCTTGGTGGTGGTAGAAAACTCTGTCATCTTCCACTGAGTGGCTGGTGGCTTCAAGCTGCCGGAATTCCAATGACCAGACAAACAAGCAATACTGCCAGGGTCCTGCAACATACGCTAACATCTGAAAAGTCATATCCTAAAGAGACTTGTTTATCTTAGCTTCACTTGATGTTTTCCAGCAGTGATGCCATTTATGGAGCTTCCTTTTTCTTACAATACACATTATCATCCCATGGAACAAATGGAACAAATGTGTTCCATTTAAAACCAATGTAATAAGTAGTCAGAAATAGTCAAGGTCAGATTATTGTCTAATAATAGTCTTCTTCCACAGAAAAGTAATCATTGCTTTTCATTGATATCCACCACCCCCTCACCGATGTTTTCTTATGCTCACTGTTCAGACATTTTGTGCACTAATGATGACTATCAGGCCGTAATGAGCTCCCAGGTGTGAGAAGAGAGTAAGTTGGCTTACTCAATGGCTAAGGCCATGTGCCAATGGTGCTGGGTCATAGTAGTCAGTGATTTGGCAGTTTTGTGATCTGCAACACCATAATATGTTTAACTTTTAAGTCATTCTCTGTGAATAAACCACAAGGACAATCAAGTGATTACAGCTAGGGGAAGGCTTCTGAAACTGTAAAATCTCCAAGTGCCTCCACCCACCCACCTGCCAATATGTTCTTCCTAACAGCGTGAGTAGCCATCTTCCCAGGGACCCACAGGCACTGTTCCAGTTTCACAAAGAGTTTCCTCCAAGACCTTAGAGGCTTAGCGGAACACTCCAGAATCTTAAATACCTTTCAAGATTCTTTTCAATCACCAAACCTCAAGCACTCTCTAAAACAATCATCAGGAGCCTAAGCCTAAAAGCAATCTTGAAACTAAAGAACAGACGTGAGGAGGACACAGGTCCCTGAGGTTTATGGGACCCTAGGACCCAGTGGCATTGTCTGGAAAGGTACTCTCTGGTTACAGCTATTTTTTCATAAAAACACTTTCATTCCAACCTTTTTTTTGTGGGGGCTGATTTAAGAGAACAGTATGTAGCTATGAAATGTTTGTGCTCACGAAAAATGCTGCAGAAACTGTTCTGATATTGAACACATCTTACAAAGAGGAGGGGGAACTTAAGTGTGCCCATAGATTTCTCATTTCAAAAGAAGTGAAATGTCAATTGTTTACAAATCTCATTCTGGATGTCCATCAGTGTCTCAAAAGGATGAAAATGTTGATGGGTCATACATTTGGCATTCATGCCAATAGGTCAGAGTGTCAATCAAGCTCTCTATTCAGAAGTTGTGAAAAGATAGCATGACTGTGTGACAATAAAAGGCCTGATTTTTGGCAGATAGGGGACTGTTTTTGCCACCACGACAATGCACCTGCTCACACAGCCATCTCAGCACACCAGGGTTTTTGGCTAAAAACAGCATGCTTCTACCACCACTGGATCTCAAAGACTTTGTGCCCTCTGGCCTGTGATTGTCCTGCATTCAGAATCATTGCATGTACCACATGAATTTGTTAAGGACTCTATAGACTGGTATCGGATATATGGGCTAATAATTGCATTTATGGACTTGATCTGAACTGGGCTGGACATTTTTTCAATATTCAATTCTTCTTGCATATAAACCTCTTTCTTATACCTATGAGTGTCCATAGGTAGTCTCTAGTCTACCCAGACTAGCACACATAGCTTTGAAAAAAAATCCATTTTTTGGAGGCTACCTCCTTATACTAACTAAGCTCTACTGAATAGTGAGGAACCAAAATTTAACCTACTCACTGCCAGTCAACTCATAGAGACCTTTCAGAACAGAGTAGAACTGTTCTGAGTCTCCAAGAATGTAAACTTTTATGGACGTAGAAATTCTCATCCTTCTTTTTGTGGTTAATGACTCCATGTATATCACCAGGGCTCCTTGGAGAATGGGAAGAAAGATCAATAATTCAGTTTAGCACACAAGAAGGGCTACTCTTAAAAAAACAAAGCAAGAAAAGGAAGGGCTTCTCTTCTTATCACATTGTTCTCATTATCGAGTACTACATACATTTGCAATGTACAGTATAGTTACATGTCACACACAGGGTTTTTCCTTTCATTATTAAGCTACATGATGCTGTATTATGTGAGGAGCAGATATCTGAGAGAGCATCATGTAGCTTAATAATGAAATTGAAAGTCAACTACTTGAAAGGCAATTGAAAGACAACTAGTATAATTGAAAGACAACTAGTTTAGTGACTTCACGTATTAGTATATGTGCTGCCTGACTATACATTTGCAGATATGAGCTCAATGAACATTGCTTTACTGGTTTTAAGAGCCAGTCTTCCACATTTTATAATCTATAAGCAGTGGCTTTAAATTGCATTAGGGGGCTGTGTTAGTTTTAGTAGACTAGAAAACAAAGCCAGAGACATTCATATATGTATAAGAGCTTCATATAAAAGGTTCATTGAGAAAACATCCCAGCTCAGAAGAGATCAAATCCATAAGTCTGATATTAACCAATAAGTCTGATATCTATCTATAAATTTCTCTTCAGACTCATGCAAGGACATACAATAATGCAAAATGCAGGAAGATCACAGGCCAGCAACATCTGGTTGCAATGTTATGGATCCAATGGAGGTGGGTGCAACACAGGGCTGGTGCAGGTCTTCCTGTATGACTGGTTTGGGTCTCAGTGTGACTCCATGACTTGTCAACAGGAAGGTGAAGCAGAGAGACAGTGTGTGCCTCCTCTCCAGGGAGAAAGCAAGGAAGTTCCCAGAGTGCTTATGAGAAGGGTATGAAATGAGGAGTCATCATCAAGTCACTACCTGATTGACAGACTGGATTCAATCCCCATGCTTGTTTAACAACTTTACAAGAAATTATGTAACTTTCATAGGGTTATAGCATTCTCCTGATTTCATGAGCCTCCCTTGGTGATTTTTACAAAAGAGTTCTAAACTTTATAGCCTTTTGGCTTTAGGTTACAAATTGTAGCATGAACACACTTGAATTGTATGCTTAAACTATTGGCCATTTTCAACTATACACTGACTTCCAGCATTCTTACATTATCAAATTCATTCTAAAAATGATATGTTTGCTGAAGTCTTATTTATTGTGGCCCATTTCCGTCCCAAAAGTAAGAACAGAATGCTTTCAAGAGATAATATTTAATAGAAAGCCGCAAAGAATCATAAATGTTTATTTCACTTACACTGTCTATTGTTTTTTAAAAACCCCATGCCAAATTAGAGAATGCTCTAAATCATTCTTGGAATCTAAAACCATCTTCAGTTCAACCCCTCCTCAGAGTAAATAACGCAGGGAGTTCAGAGTTTGAAAATGGCACAAAAGCAAGGTGTTTAACGACGCATTTTGATCAAGAAGAACAGGAAATAATAAAGGAAGCAACCATAAGGTCAGACTCTCATGTCTGCCTTTCCTCTGTGTCTGTCTTCCCTTCCACGTGGCCTCCAGACTTTTGTCTGTGTGTTACTTCATGGGGTCCCTGACGCTGACAGGGCTTCTGTCACTGGTCCTAGCAATTGCTGCTTCATCAAACTGGACTACAGTGCAGAGAGTGAGTCCAAGCTTCTTATGCCTGCCCCTGTGTATTGATATAGCTGTTCTGCAGTGCCTAATCTCAGAGCTGTTCTAAAATCCATTTCCTCCTAGAAAAAGGCCTCTGACTGCCCTCTATTCAGCTTGCACCAAAGCCAGACATCCTGTGGTGTCTTTTATTTTCACTGACCAAAGCTCCCTCTCTGTTGTATTAAAAGGCATATGCCGGTGCCAGGGAACCTTCCTGTTCTGAGGAGTCCAGGACTCTGCCACTGGGCCCCTAACTCTGACTAGGATGCCTCTTAGGGTTACTGGGCCACTTCTGGATTGACAGGTGTAGATGGGGACCAGGAGACATCCTTCTCCTCTGCCCATACCCCCTGCAGTTTAAGACGCCATGGGAAGCTCACTCTCTACCCTCCTGTTTTGGAGAATCCAAGACTCTCCCACCGGGTCCCTAACTCTGACTGAGGTGGGCCTGGCTCCAGATGTTCTCTGTAAGTGTCTGGTCTCCAGTAACCAAGTGTGGCCACAATACCAATTAAACAAGGGGTCACAGTGGCCAGAAAACAGTACTTTCAATTTCAACATTCATCATGACCTTAGCAATTTCTGTCACCAAAACCAAAAATGATCTGAGGTTCTGTGTATTAAGGCTTCTTTTCTTCTCTACTCTCATTCTCTGTGCCTCCTATCACCTAGCTCAAGTCCTTCTTGCCCAGCCTCTTCCAAACTCCCATTACCTCCTGGCCCTGCACAGACCAACCCCACCTCCTTTACCTTCCTGGAAGCACTGTCTCTCCCACCTATCCATATTCCACCTTACTTCCTGCCATTTACTGCAGACCTGAAGCTTACTAAAACCCTTCTTTAGCCATCTCAACTTTATTGACCCCAAATCACCACACTCCCTCAACCCTCAAAGCTCTCTCATCCCCAATTCCCTCAGTCTCATCTTCTCAGTCCTCTCCTGTCCCTTTATTCTCCCCATATTAGATCACATTGCATTTGCCCTCTCCATGAATTATCTGGGGTGGGGGACCTTTTAAGGTCCATGCATTGTTTTCCCTCATGGGAAATTCCCTTTCAAATAAAAAAAACAAAACACTTGGGCTCAATTTTTAATGGCCCCACCACATATATCAAGGCATTTCCTATAACTCACACAAACTTTGGACTTTACCTGCTGTGATTCTTATATAGTCCTCACCTCTGTACCCACCACTGAAGAGTGAAAGTGGGTCTATACAGCTTCCAAGCAGCATGAGAACCAGGTCCACTTCGCAGATGCCACCATGCTCATAGACCTCAGGCAGTTTCCTGGGAGGAGCATGCTTGGACTTATCAAATAGACATCCAGGCTGGACAAGAAGTCATGACCGTATGATGCAATTATACTAATCATCGCTCATAAAGCAATTAATTTAGATAAGCTGCAAGAAAGTACTCTTATGGCCAGATGTAAACCCCATGACCTTTCTTTCATGCTTGACTGAAGCCTTAACCCACTTTACTAGATTAGACCCTGCCTTTCCAGCAGGAACTACTGTCTTAGCCACTCACTTTATAACTAAGTCAGCTATTGATAGTAAAAAGAAACTTAAGAAAGCCGAGGATGGCACTCAGAACCCTATCTGTGGCTTGGTGAATATGGCATCTAAAGTTTTTAACATCTGGGAGGAACAGACGGAGATTGTGCGTGAGTCTCGAGAACAGCAGCAGGCTTGCTGGCAGGCTCTGACTCAGGCTTTGCTTTCCCCTGAAAGGCCTGCTGGAGGAAGGGGTCAGAAGACACCAAGAAGCAATGACTCCAGCCATGCTTCTTGCCATCCACCTCCTGGACTGTGCTTTAAATAGGCCAAGGTGGGCATTGGGCTAAGATTGCCCAGAGCCTCAACCACCCAGTGAGCCTTGCTCAGTGTGCAGTCAGCAGGGTCACTGGAGAATTGACTGACCCTTAGAGCCTAGCTGTGGAGGGACGGTTCCTCGGAGCCCCAACATACCACTGAAACTGCTGGGCTGGCCACTGACAGTGATTGAAGATGCCTGGACTCAATGACTCCAATGACCCCATTGACCCCTACTGAGCTTCAAGGACAATCAATGTAGCAGGCAAAGTAGTCTCCTTTTTGGTAGACACAGGGGATACCATGTCAATTCTTCCTTCCTTCCTTCTTGAGCCCCACTTTTCCTTCCCTGGTCACAGTTGTGGGTATAGACAGGAAGCCTTCTCCTTTGCTTTTAGATATCAGAAATTCTCCTCTTTCTCACTCCTTTCTAATAATCCCTCATGCGCTGCACTGTTACGGTGTAGAGATCTCCTTTCCAAGCTGGGAGTTAGTCTCCAATGGAATAGTTTTCTATCCACTTCGTTTTCCCCAACATCCATTTTGTTCTTGCTCTCCACCATCACGCCACACTACCTGCTCCCTGTGCAACCTATAGTCCCTAACTCCCTACACGTTTCTGTACTGTATTCCACTTAATAGCACCCATTTTACTGTACTCGACCTAAAAGTTGCTTACTTTATGATTCTGCTAGACCCTGCCTGTCAGTTTTTGTTCACCTTCACTTGGGAGGACCCAGACAGTGGTCATACCCTCCAATATACCTGGAGCATTTTGACCCAGGGCTTCTGGGATTCTGATCATACTTTTGGTCAACGCTAATCACAGAACTGTTGAACTGTCCTCTCTCATGGTCCACTTTGCTACAGTCTGGGAATGATCTCCTGCTATGCAGTTCACCTGAAGCCAGTTCACTGGAGCATGTAGCCCATCTTTTAAACTTCCAAGTTTCTAATGGCTATAGGGTCTCACAAGCTAAAGTCAAGCTCCCATGTACAGCTGTTACTTTCTTGGGTCTGCGGCTACCCCTACCACCTGGGGACTCACAGCAGAACCTAAATAGGTAGTGGGGGAGCTCCAAGCTACACAAACTGCAGCCTAATTACTTTCATTTTCAGACTTTGTAGGATTTTTCAGACACTTGGTCCCAAAGTTTTCCTCGTTAGCTAAACCCCTTTATGAAGGCAAGAAGACCACTCCTGTTGGCCTCCTTGACTCTCCCCAGTTAGTCAAGTCTGCCTTTAGCTAACTGCAATGCACTCTCCTCCCCTCCTTACCCCTGAATTTGCCAAACCCGACCAAACCTTTTATACTTTACATGGACAGAAAGCAAGGCATAGCAGTTGGTGTGCTAACTCAGCCCCTGAGACTTGCTCTTTCCCCTATAGCTCATTTATCCCAGCAGTTAGACATGACAATCAGAGGCAGGCCACCATAACTCAGGCGCTGGGAGCACCTTCCACCCTTACCAAAAGAGCCTGAAATTTAACACTGGAAGAGCTCCTCCGGACATTCACTACCCACAGGCTGCAGGACCTCCTCTCACATTGGGTTCTGTCTCGGCTGTCCCCAAGCCTCTTGCAAGAAATCCACCTCATGTTTGTTGAAAACCCTAACATAACCCTCCACCAGCTCCCTCTTTACACCAGCAACTCTCTTGGCCCTGCTTCTGTACTGGCTGGAGCCTAACAGTCACTCTTACCCCAAGGCAGTTGAAGAGTTGACACTGCCCCAACCAGAACTAATCCAAATCTAACTTTGTTTGTTGATGGCAGATCCATTGTAGACAGCTAGGGAAAATGACAAGTCACCTATGCTATTGTCTCATTTAATTAGGTCTAGGAAGCTGTATGCCTTCCAGTTGGGACCTCTTCTCAGAAGGCAGAACTTACTGTTTTCACTCTAACTCTCTATTTGGCCCAAGGGAAAATGGCTAATATATATTCTGATTCTAAATATGCATTCCTTATAGCTCACCATCCCACTGTGATCCAAAAATTACAGGGATTTCTCGCTACCGAGGAGTCCCTCATTGTAAACAGTAAACTAATAACCAATCTCTTACAGGCTGTTTGCCTACCAACAAAAGTGGCCATCTTCCATTGCAAGGGCCATCAGACTAATAACTCTGTTATCACGCAGGGCAATAATTAGGCAGACACTGCTATGGAGATCGTCACCACCAACCCAGCAAACCCAGTTCTGATCCTCCACTTCACCATTTCCAAGGTGCTGCCTTCTTACACACTCCACGAGGAGGCATCGTGACTCACAAAGAAGGAAGGAGAACTCCTGAAGGTTGGGTAGTTTTGCACAGCCAAATAGCCTTACCCACACAAAATGTCGGAGGATCGTATACCAAATACATTCCTCCTATAAATAGGACCTCGTACCTTATCCCAGTTCCTACAACCAATATTCTACTACCCTCAGCTGACCCAGCTCATCCATAAGATTAGATTTTCCTGTTCTGTGTGCAAGGCTACAGATACCCAGTGAGCGCTTAAACCAAAGGTTTTTACACACTAACTACATGGCCACCTACATGGCCAAGACTAGGAGATTGACTTCACTCATATGCCTACACACAAAAGTTTTAGATTCATTCTCACATTAGCGGACACCTTTACAGGTTGGGTTGAAGTCTTTCCTGAGAGATAAGAGACAACAGACATGATCATGGGCATTTTGTGGACCCAAATTGTCCCCAGGTTGGCCTGTCCAATTCCATGCAATCAGATAATGCTTCCTGTTTCATATCTCAGATCACACAGCAAGTCTCACTCTCCTTAAACATTAAGTGGCATCTACACATTCCATACCAGCCTCAATCATCAGGAAAGTTTGAAAAGTTGAATGGGATTATTAAAAATCACCTACTTTATCCCTGGACCTTTGCATTCATGGGTGGACTTATTCCCCTTGCCCTAACCCAGATTTGAGTCACTTCTTCTTCTCTTTCCTTCTCAAGCCCTTTGATCTTCTACGAGGCAGGCCCCTTCTAATCAATCATAACTTGGGTCCAAACTCCATCACTGGCAAATAATTTACCTTATCTCTCTCACTTAAGGAAACTGCTTCAGGAGCACACAGACCAGTGTCTGTTCACCCCTGATTCTGTGAACTGATCTGCCAGTGATCAGTCTAGGGGACTTTGTCCTGCTGAAAGTGCTCCATCCTCAGTCTTTATAGCCTAAGTGGACAGGACTATACATGGTTTTCCTCACCCCTCCTACCACAATCAAAGTCCTCAGGGTTCCTGAGTGGCACTATCCCACCAGAGTGAAGGTAGCCATAAGAGCAAATCATCACAATGCTCAACCCAGGATGTCGGGCCCACTACCCTGGGTTTTCTTAAGGTGCCTCCTTCTTCCCATAACTAGCTTGTGCCTGGATGCTTATTGGTGTAAACCCACTTATACAACCTTTTCCCCATCCTACACAACTCTATGCGTGGGGTCTCATGTGTGGCAATTTTTCCTCCACTGCGGTACCACAGACAGCAAAGCCCACATCATCAGTAGAGCTTACTGTGACCAAGGTGGATGGCAGCGGTCTGTTTATATTTGCTTTAACATCACCCACCTTTGTTTTTTGCTCATGGACGCCCCATACACCTTCAGCGAGCAGGACCTAGTCCTCTGCTATCTCTGTGAATAGAAACGGCCCTCTTTTTAAATGCTTCTGGTAAAGAGGATTCATCCTGCTTTATTTGCACCTCTCTCCAACATCTGCTGTTAGCAACATTTCCAGTAATGTCACCCCTTTTGGGCAAAGTCAGGGACTCTTGTCCTGTCCCAATTCACAACATACCATTGTTTGCTCCTGAGGACCAATCCCCTGTGTTGTTTACCACCCACATGCATTGCAATTACACCGTAAACATTAGGGGTTTTCTTAAGGCCCCTCTGGGAATTTTTTCTGATGCAATTGAACATAAGTGCCTTAATACCGCTAGCTGTACCCTGTGCCTCCCAGTGCCCCAACTATTAATGTGACCAGATTTTAAATGGGACACCATAGACCAGGGGTGGGGGGAGTTCTTGATTAAAAATTTGGCCTATAAAGAGCAACAAAAATTTTCATAGAACACAAAAATAGTCTTGTAGTATATTTATTTTAGTTTTAAAATGCCGTGGGGTGTTGTTAAATGGTTAGAAAAAAAAAAGCAGGACATCTGGTCACTTTACCAACTTACAATGTGTAGCCAAGAGGACTTTTGGTGGCTGTGGGACTCACGTGCTCACTCTGCTCTAGAGTCTAATGAACAATAGATTCTGTGGTCAATGGGGCTCACCTTTCTTTCCTCCTTAGCTGAAGTTGGTGTGTCTGGGGGAGCAATAGGACAAACCATTATCTAGGCTCAAAAATTTAATAGCAAAGTGCAATTCATAATAAATTCCACTTCTAACTCACTTATCTCCCTAACTAACATCCTTAGTCCAAGTTGCTTTACAGAATCACTGACCCTCCAACTTACTAACAGCAGACAGGAGAAGAACATGTATGTTTTAAAATGAAAAAAAAATATTGTTGTTATATTAATGAATCAGGTATAGGTAAATAAAATGTTAAATCACTCTGCAAAATGACTGAGGACATAGGAGAATGTCAATGGGGCACCAACAGTCCCTTCTTGTGGTTTCAAAGTTCTGTCATGTCATGGACTTTGCCTCTCATCGGGCCTTTAATAATAATTTGTGGACTGTTACTTTTTGTTTGCTCTATGTTTAAATTTCTACAGGAATGATTGAAGGTCATCTCCACACTGACCATAAACCAGCTTTTACTTCACCCCAAACTTTCAGACTCTTAATGCCCCCACTTTGCCCAATCTCAACAGTAAGTAAAGATAGATAGTGATACCCATGACTACTCATGATTAAGAAGTTTGGGATGTTTGGGCCAGAGCCAGAGTCAGGCAGCTCATCGTTCCAGCCTCTCAAGGAGACAAATGATATACTGAATTTCAAAGCACCTGAAAGAGAAATTTTCTCCAAGGAAATGCCTCACACAATTGTTAGGAAGTGGTTCCCACATGGTGGCATTAGGCAAGTCTTAAGCCCATGGATCCGGCAGCAGGTAGGAGAATTCAACTAGCTGATGGGGCTGCAGCTCTGGGAAAAGCACCTTCTCAGGGCTGGTAATAGGCTGGTGCTTTCTGGGGTTATGCCTTAAGAACTGGAGGTCTGGTGATGAGAAGAGTGTATCTTAAAGGCTTGAGTAAACAAGCGGCCATTCAGCTCAAAAGCAATAAAGTCCACACGGAAGACGCACACCAGCCTGTGTGATCATGAGGTGGCAAAGGGATCCAGTGTCAGGCATCAATGAGCTAAAATTATATTATTATTAATGAGGGGGAGTACAGATTGGGGACCCAAAGCCCATCAATAGGTGAGGTGACATCCTTTTGCAGAGGGGTTACAAGGAGGAGATGAGCCAGTTAAGATACAGGGTAGGTGTTATGAAATATGCAACCTTCCTCTAGTTCCCATGCTGCCTCCCACCCACTATCATGACCCCAATTCTACCACATAAATCCAGCTAGACTAGGAGATGTACAGTGAAGTTGGAAACATGGGAAACTTAGGATAGATGATCCATCAAGACTAGTAATAGGAGTGGAAATACCAGGAGGGTGGAGGGATGGAGGAATAGAAAGGGAGAACCAACTTTAGAGATATACACTTAGCCTCCTCTCTGGGACACAGACAACAGGGAAGCGAGTGTTGGGACACATTGTACAGTGTACAGGATGAAAAATAATAATAATTTGTAAATTACTAAGGGTTCAAGGGGGAGGGAGGGAGGAAGGGTAATATAGGGAGCTGATAATGGGGGCCTGGAGGGAGAGAGAATGTTTTGAGAGTGATGATGGCAATGGGTGTACAAAAGTTGCCTGCATACAACTGATGTTGTTAAGGATTGTGATGGGAGTTGTATGGGCCCCCAATAAAATGATTCATTAAAAAAAGGGGGTGGAGGGGAAAGGGGAGTTTTTTTAAAGAGGAGCTTGTACCAAGGGCTCAAGTGGAAAATGTTTGGAAATGTATGTGGCAACATGTGTGCAAATGTACTTCATATAAAAGATGTACTGAATGTTGTAGTAGCTGTAAAAGCCCCCAATAAAATTATTTAAAAAAAGAACCACCTTGGAAAAAATGTCCATTTATATTCTGAAGGCAAGCCACACTCCTGTGGAAATCCCTCTCTCAATTAATCGGCTGACTACATCCAATGAAAATATAGAGATTAATACTTTATATGGCATACAGAAGATCACCTAGTGTAGGTGACACAATATGAACTAACACAAAGGGAGTAGTAATATTTGATGAAGGAAGAGACTTCAGGAAGCACAGTTATTATTGGTGATTGATGATTCACCTGGTACCAAATACAAAGCCAATAGAAAGTGAAGTCAGTTGTCACAAAAATACCCAATTTATTATTTATATTTGATTCGTGTTTATTGATTTACAAATTTTAGTGTACAATGAACCTCTTCTTGACTGTGAGTTCTTTACTCACTCACTTCTGTACTATGTTGCCTGCGTTAACATGACTTTCCTGAATTTCCTTTCCTGAATGAGATGTTATATCAAGTCAGCAAGTGCCACTGATGAAGACTATACATTGTTCTCTGAAAAGGGGGCTGAGTCACACCAGAGAACATGTGTGATTGCTTTGTTTACATGGATGAATGTGATCTATGCTGGAACAATTCTAATAAATAACTCAGTCATATTCCTTTTTAAAAAAGGTTATATGGAGCACTCGCATCTCTTGTAACAATCCTTACATCAATTGTATCAAGCACAATTGTACATAATTTTTGGTATGATCCAGTTTAGGGTAAGATCCAGTTGGCTTGAATACATCAACTGTATTCTGTAAAGATTCTTTGACAGTTTGGGACCCAATTGACTAGAGGAGACTGAAGAGCCAGTGCCACGTGAGATTTTAGCAAGTGAAAAGAGAGCCCAGTTTCTTCTTTGGAAAATCATTGGACTGAAAAACAGTCAAGATTTTTTGCTTTGGTTTTATTCTTATTTTTGTACATGAAAGAAGATGACAGCACCAAAATTCATGATCAGCAGCAGGCAAGTGCCATCATGTCTCCTCTTTCAGTCTCAGCTAGTTCTAGAGCTGGCTGCTGTCAGTCTTGAAAACCAACAAAGAACCTTGGAGGCGACAGACTTCCAAAGAGCAAGCCAGATATCACTCACTGTCAGTACATGGGGTCAGCTTATCTTCTACTAATTAGTATTTGTGCAAATGTCCATCTTTTCCCCTTTTCAATAGGATAGCTCCTTGATGTCATTTATTCAGTAAGAAAAATGTCAGAAGCCTGACCATCCACTCTTTCTTTTCTAGTTACCCTAATGATAAAAGGCAGAATAATAAGGATTAGTAAGGTTGGAGTTAGAGGAAATGAAAGACAGGCAGCAGGTAGAATTTGTTAGATCTCTCTCATGAGAGAGATATACGTCGGTCTTTGTCTCCTACTGAGAAAGCCTCACACAGAAGGCTGATTTGTGATCCATGAGAGTTTTATGAAAGTTGGAAGCATTTTAAGGTTTTACAGTAAATGGAACAAGGTACAGTAGGTGGTGGGACATAGCATAGTCGTGTTAGGCTGTGCATCCTGGACAGGTTGTTCTATGTAGAAGCCACAGGAAGAGAGACCCAGAGAGCAAAGCTTCTGACTTTTCAGCACCACCACCCCACACCACACCCCCATTGGGTGGTGTGGTCAAAGATACTTTTTGGTCCCATTGGCTTAATCAAATGCATGTGACCTTGATAGGCCAATCCAGGTGTACTGCCCACCTAGGTGCACCACCGCCTCCTGGCTGGGAGCTTGAACTTAACAGAGTATACACAGTGGAGAATTCTTAGGAAAATTTTTACCTCAGAGTTTATTCATTGGATGTCCTTCCCCACCATCTAACTCCTGAACTCCAGGTTATTCAAAATAAAGTAAAACACCTTTTTCGTACTTGTTCAGTTTAAGCCATATATTCGACCTCCTCACATCCACTGGCCTCCAGTCACGTGTCATCTGTAGACACCCTGGGGAATCGAGTAGAACTGCTCCTTAGAGTATTTGTTCATGGCTATTATCTTCATGGGAGGTGAGAGCCTCATCTGTTCCCCTCCGAGTGCCTCGTCAGCCCCTGACCTCACAGTGAGCCATCCAATGCTTAATGCATGATGCCACCAGGGCTCTTTAACATATGGCTGCATATTAGTAAACTGAATTCATTTTTCCCCACAAGTTGGCTTAGGCTTGTAAAGACAGCTTGGACACTATTGTGATTTTATTTGACTTGTAATGTTTTTTGCCATACAATTCAAAGGTCATGTGAGTTCATGATGAAACATTCTTTTCCCTTCTTCTTTGGAAGGAAGCTGTTGTCATGGTGAAAACTGCAAGCCACGTGCAAACTGTGGACGGAGTGGTTAGGGGTGTTGATGCTTTTCAGCATATTTGAAATTGGACAGCAACAAGATTGTCACTCATCCAGGCTTTAGACCAGCCTTGTCTCCAGTGGTCCAGAACCACCCTTTCAACATTTTCTGGGCTGCTCCCACAATGCAGTGCAAGCATTTCTTCCACGTGGATCTACATTTTGGATTATTTAATAATATAGCAAATCCTTTAGAGATACAAAGTGGACCAGCAATTGCAATATTTTACCCCAATCAATTAGACTATTACTCTTATATTTCTAGTGACAGGAGATTCATTCATGGAGGCATACCACAGAACATGAACCTTCCCAGACACCTTAAGAAAGTTGCTGCTGACATTGTGAAAGCTGTGCCTCACTGGAGGTCAGAAGGACTGGTTGTCATTGACTGGGAAACCTGGAAACCACAGTGGGATAGGAATTGGGGCAACAGGGTCATCTATAAAAAGCACTCCCTCACCTTCACCAGAAGCCACCACCCAGACTGGTCAGAAACACAAGTGCAGGCAGTTGCTCAACAGGAATTTGAAAATGCTGGAAGGAATTTGATGAACATGACTCTCACACTGGCGATAGAAATGATATCAAATTGTTTGTGACGATTTTATCTCTCCCCAGACTGCTATAATTTGAATAAATTATAAATTATATAGATCATAAATCCAGAGAACTTCACAGGTAATTGCCCAAAGGATGAAATATTGTACAATAACCATCTCCAGTGGATGTGGGACAAAAGCCATGCACTGTATCCTTCCATCTATTTGGATAAAATATTGAATTTGCGCTTAAATGCTTTGAAATTTGTTCATTATCAAGTGAGAGAAGCCATGAGGGTTGCTGCAATGACATGACAGGACTTTGCTCTGCCAGTCCAGTTTACTTTGTCCAGGCCATTTTACTTAAAACATATTGACACCTCGTCACAGGTAAGAATACAGTCACTCACATCGAGTAGGAACAGCAGCATAAAAAAAGCCTGGAAATTTAGTAGAATGACTACCAAAGGCAAGAGAATTATTTTCTGGAAATTTCTGTGAAAAGTTTCTGTCAAATGTTCTTTTGAACATTATTATTTAAAAGCCTTTGATAGAAGCCAGTGATGCCCACAACAATGACAACAATAAAACAACAACAAAAAGCCTTTGAGTCTTCAAATGTCCATTCAGCTCTTAAACATAGTTGCTTATATTTAGATATCTGTTTAGAGTTTGGGAGCAATTTTTCCCCACACACATTGAATGTAGAGAAGTTTCTTGGAGAACATTTGTTAAGCTTCAACCCAATTATGCAACATAGAGATTGATTTTAATCATGGAGAAAACTCAGGGTCAGGCTTCCATTTGAAAGGTTAGCAGCAGTGGTCCAACCCAAGAATGTAGAAAACATCATTTGGGATAAATGATTAGCCATCTACTTCTTTTTATGTTGCAGTGGATTAGATTAGTGGGAATAGGAAGCATAGATTCCATAGATTTGTATCTCTAGGAGACTACAGTGTGATTTGAGTAGTTAGTTTCTTTTTAAAAAAAATTGGGGGGGGGACATCACTGCCCTCTGGTGGTGCAAGTAGAAGTCCCAGCCTTTGCTCCTGTGGAGCCACTACTGGAAATGAACCTCCATCCCACTGGGCCGCAGTCTGGCGCACAACTACTACACCACCGGAGCTCAGCCCGCCTGAGTAGTTAGTTTCAATGCTGTATAAATATCTTCTCAAGACCCATATGAAATTTCACCTCCTCAACACAATCTTCCCACATCCGGCCTGCAGAATTATGTATGTCCTTCAAAAAACCTGAGGACACTTGACAGTGTATTGAGTTACATGCTACAGTAAAGCTGTGGCTGTCTGTTCCCATAAAGATCTACAGTCTCTGAAACCCACATGGGCTGTTCTACTCTGTCCTATAGGATCTGTATGAGATGAAATTGACTTGATGGTACAGAGTCCAAGCAATACATGCTACTAATAGAGTGGGCACTAGTAATACATGAGCTCCTGGGGCTTGCAAACTGATAAGGGCCTGACATTTGTTTCAAAGGTTGTCGGTTAAAACCCTTGAGAACTGCCCCCAAAGAGGAACTTGGTGATCTGCTTCCAAAAGACTACATCCTTGAAGACCAGTAGAGTCCAGTTCTACTTTGAAACACATGGGGTTATCAGGAGTCAGGAATGATGCTGAAGACAGCTAACAGCAACTAGAATTCCTACATATTTATTGGATTGTTATTATTCATTGTGCGTGTCTGCCTAACAACCAGACTAAAGCATCCCCTAGAGGTCAGAAACTGACCTCCATTTCATTTTTTGCATCAGCCATGTCTAGAATATTGCTTGGCACCTCATAAATATTTACGCAGTGTTAAATACCAAACCAAAATCGACCTTTTCAGAACTTTATAATTTTGTGTTATCATCCTTTGTTTTAGTGGTAAAGATAACACTTCTCCATCATGTGTTCTCTACCACAATTGATGGGCCGTGTCTCATTCCTGAATTGTCAGTGACTAAAAATGGTTTAACAGGCACAGCTCCTGATACTTCTCTGTTCTGGGAAGACTTGATGCACACAGTTAGTGAGAGTGCAGCTTTGGGGACAGCAGGAGTAGTACTGTGGGGAGGATCTGAATATTCCATTTCGAAGGTAAGCAATGGTTTCCCTGTCATCATCCTGAAGGTATTTTGGATTTATCTGTTATTGTTTTAATGCTTTCACCCCAGATTCAAACAGCTGCCAGTTATTTGCTTATTTGACTTCCAGTCATTGAGTGGGTTTTGACCTTATTGTTGTTAGGTGCTGTCCAATGAGTTCTGACGCTGCTGCTGCTGTATGTTCAACAGAACAAAACCCTGTCTTGTCTTTCACTATCCTCCCAACTATTTTTGTTTGAGTCCATTGTGGTAGCCATGGCGTCTATCTCCTTGAAGATTTTCCTCTTTTTCCCTGACTTTTCACTTTACCAGGCACATCCTTTTTGGAGGGACGGGTCTCTTCTTTGGGGTAAGTAACCTTTATTTCTGCCTACCTTTTTGGATAGTTGTAAGATTATGTGAGGATCATGCCAAATTATCAACCACTGCTGGTCTAATTAATTGTTTGTGGTCCCTGAATGGTTTGTACTCATCTGCTAACAGAGAGGTTGCTGACTGAAACTCACTGGACACAGAAAAAGGCTTAGTAATCTTATTCGTTTTTTTTTTAAAAAAAATAATTTTATTGAGGGATTGTACAGCGTTTATTACAATTCATATAGCCATCCATTGTTAAGAACTTTTGTAAATTGGTTGCCATCATCAATCTCAAAACATTTGCTTTCAACCTGAGCCCTTGATATCAACTCCTCATATACCCCTTCACTCCCTGCTCCCTCTTCCCTCATGAACACTTGATAATTTATAAATCATTATTATTTTGTCATATCTTACTCTGTCTGATATCTCCCTTTACCTTCTTTTTCTTGTTTGTTCCCCCAGAAAGGAAGTCATATGCAGATCTTTGTCATCGGTTTCCCCTTTCTACCCCACCTTCGCTCCACCCTCCCAGTATCACCACTCTCACCACTCATCCTGAAAGGATCATCTGTCCTGGATTCCATGTTTCCAGTTCCTATCTGTACCAGTGTACATCCTCTGGTCTAGTTGGATTTGGATATGTAAGGTAGAATTGGGATCATGAAAGTGCAGGGAGGAAACAATTCTAAGAACAAGAGAAAAGTTGTATGTTTCATTGTTGCTACATTGCACCCTGACTGGCTTATCTCCTCCCCATGACTCTACTATAAGGGAATGTCCATAAGCCCCCAGATGGACTTTGGGTTCCCAATGTGTACTCCCCCTCATTCACAAAGATAATATTTTGCTTCTTGATGCCTGATACCTAATACCTTCGATACCTCATGATCACACAGGCTGGTGTGTTTCTTTCATGTGGACTTTGTTGCTTCTGAGCTAGATGTCTCCTTGTCTGACTTTAAGAACCCAGAAGCTATATCATTTGATAGCCGGCACCATCATCTTTCTTCTCCACATTTGCTTATGATTCTTTAAAGAGAACAATCTAGAAAAACTGTAGAGACATGTCAATAGCACACCAAATGCTGCTGATCACTCCATCCTACTACAGATGACTAGGGTCATTGATTGTAAATAGTGATCATCTATGTTCGTTCTACCCCTATAAATCTGGGATGAACAAATAAATTATGATATATGAATGCTATAAAGTACTCACCACTCCTTAATTTAATATACCAGAGCTACATGTATCAATTTAGTAGAAACATCTAAAAACCAGTTGAATTTAAAAAGCATGTTATCAAATGCATATATGTTTCACACAAGAAAATCAATGTAAATTTTAAAAAGCAAGATCATATTAAATATTGCTTCTCATAATCTAAGATGTAGTAAATTAAAAACAAAACAATAAAAGGAAAATAAAGGACCCTATGGGAATAGAAACCCCTGAATTTCTCCCAAAGCATTGGCTGGTTATTTCAAAGTGTCAACTGCTTATTGTTAGTATTCTAGAAGAAAAACTGTCAAGTAATTTTTCTCATATTAAATTTATCAACAAGTTCTTTTCTACCCTCAAAAAACATCCAGACTTTAATCCTGGGCCAAGTCAGCATCAGCTCTTCAGTGAATTATTGCTTCAGTTTATCAACTGTTCTCTAAATTATTTCTCTTAACTTCCTACATCTGTTCCAAATGGAACAAACATATCTTTGTCTGTAATGAAATGGAATTGGAAATTAATAATAAAATAGTTAAACCAAAAAATTCTTGTTGCTTTCAAATTGAAAGTATTCCCCTGGAAAATAGTTTGGCCAATGAATAAACTAAAAACTATAATTTCAAATAAATTGGAAAATAACAAGTAGAATTTCAAAAGTCCATAGCCACAGAGTTAATTCTGATTAATGGGGATTTCCATGGGGCACAGAGGAAGGTTATCTCTGGAGAGATAGAAAGAAGAATGGGAAGACTTGACAGATATCAAAAACCTGACCTGGGTTGCCAGGGAAGTTAATTATTTAATGTTGTTCTTTGAGCCCAAATCTTTCATTCCCACTAAAAATCCTTTTCCCGCATCAATCTGGGGAGAAGGTAGGGGAAGATACTTGTAGGACTCAACTGTGAGTAATTACAAAAGAGTTCCCAGCAGTGGCTTCCTACTGTGTATAAAATAAGCCCTCTGTAAAGCAGCAGGAGGGACCTCATGTCTAGCAAGAACTAAGAGTGGAACAAGTCTTCTCGACCTGCAGTCCTTACCCCGTAACCCCCCTGGTTTACTCAGAAGGTAGCGGTAACATCGGAGAACCCACAGCAAAACCAGGAGTCAAGCATGGACTTCCCAACCCAAAGAGCACATTAAGCTCAGTGTTTTGGGACAGGAGACTGGCTTCTGGAAACAGCACATAACTAGGGAAGCTTGGCTTGCCGACCCTCTAATCTTGAACTGAGTGCTTTCATGCTGTTTACGGGGTGAGGTGCCTCTGGGCACTCAATTCAGGGAGCTGAGTTTGCTGACCCACAGAGTGTGAGCCTGAGTGTCTTTGGTTTGAGGCTTACATATGTCAAATGCCCTTTAGGCCTTTATTATCAGCCCCAAGGAACATTGCAATATATTCTGATAAACAACTCAACCCTAAACATTTCTTATTGGCTGCCTATTCTGATAGTTTCCTTAATAAGCCCAGCAATCATGAATTTTGTCTGAGTTCAACATCAACATTGCAGCGGATATTAAAACTCAGAGAAGTAAAATAGAGAGTAAGACATCTCAAGGATTCTAAATAGTTTGCCACACTGTGAAGTGTCAAGCCTCACCTAAGTTCCTGAACAATCAACAAACCTGACCTTAAATTAATATAAATTCACAGTGTGGCATCTACTGGAAACTGCCATCTCTGTTTTTCTCCCGCTGACTTTATCTGCACTATGCTCAGTATTTTCTTATCCCCTGCTACTATGTCAGGTTTTCTTTTTCTTTTTAAGTATAATTTGATTGATTGATTGATTTTCTTTATTGGGAGCTCCTACAGCTCTTATAACATTCAATACACAATTTGTATTAAGCACACTTGTACACATGTTGCCCCATTCATTTCCAAACATTTTCTACTTGAGTATCCGGCATATGCTCCTCTTTCCCCTTTTCCTCTAGTTCCTTTTTCTAAAAAAAAAATCCAGCTCCCCATATTTCTCCTCCCTTCTTCTCCTCCCCCACGAACTCCTAATAATTTATAAATTATTGCCTCCCCAAATCACACACTGTCCAATGTGTCACACAACCCCAGCTCGCTGTGCACACCCTAGAGATGAGGTTACATGCAGATCCTCGAAACTAGTTCCCCACCTCCACTCCACCATCCTTCCACTTCCCCAGTGTCACCACTCCCCCCATTAGTCCCAAGAAATAATCTATCCTAAATTCCCCATGTTTCCAACTCCAGTGTACATCCCCTGGTCTAACCGAATCTGTCTGGTAGAATTGGGATCATGATAGTCTGTGTCAGTTTTTCCTTGAATCTTTAAAAGTAGAATGTGTCATTTTTAACTTCAACGCTTTAAAAAATGTATTGGTTTCAAAAGTAAAAAGAAAAGGAAACCATGGGCTCCATCCATTTATTTAGTTTACTGAATGCTAGCGACAAGTAGGACCCACCATTAGTCCCTGCTTTGGGAGAACATTTCTTCTTGTGGGAAAGTGATAATACTGAAATAATAGCAAGCAAGTCATAAATAAACAGCTATCCAGACTGAAGGAGACTACCAAAAATCTGCAAAGAAATTTCATTCCTTTCTCATTTCATTTTTTTTACACTTGTGTTCACTTTATTCTTTCTGAAGGATCCTTGTCTCTGCCAGATCCCTATCCCCATCTTCCCAGCAGCCCCCTCAGCTGGCAACTGTGTGGGGACAGACTCATGGTCCTCTTCAGTCCACATCTGCTGGACTCTGCCTGTGTCGCACGTGCTGCAGTTTCTGTGCCTCTCACAGTGGGATGTGCTCCTGGCATGGCGTGGGGGCTGCAGTCTGCATCGTGGTTTGTGGCTGGGTCTTGGCAGAATGGTGGTGGTCAGTTCGTGACTGTGGCCAGTGCCCATGAAAAGGACATCACCCGTCTTCATGCATTAAATTAAATGGCTGCCAGGAGTGCACTGTCATCTAGCTGCCAGGATCTTGTCATTGCAAAATGACTTAACGGGGAGCCTCCCCCACCTCCTTCAGGTCCCACAGTTGTGGGAGGACTGTGGGGCTAGCAGTCAGTCAGGTGGTTCACGTCAGACACCCGAGTCTAGACATGGCACAACCCCTCTTCTCACTGCCCTCTAACAACGGCCGCACTGCAACACCTCCAGGGGTGCTCATTTCATTTTTAATGAGCTTTTTGAAGCCCCCTTCTTATATGCTATAGTGAAGTGCTGATAGGAATGATAAAGCAGGGCAAAGGGAATGGAGAGGGTAGAAGGTGGCTGGTAGTTTTATGAAGAATAGTCAAGAAGAAAAATCCTGATGATTGGCAACTGGTTAAGTACTGAACTACTAAACAAAATATTGCTAACTCAAACCTATGCAGAGGTGCCTTGGAAAAGGTCTGCTTATCTATATCACATTCTTCTCCGACACGTGTAGTGCCTTTATGCATTGGTGTCAACTTTATGGAAATAGTTTGGTGTAGTCAAATAAGACATCTTCTAAAGGCTAAAAAAACTGGTTAACAGAATATCAAGAGAAGAGAATCCTTGGAATAGGGAACATAGAAGGCAAAGCCATTTTACTGTCCGATGACCCATGTGGGCATGCACTAGAACCATGTCAGTGATGGAAGAGGAAGAGAGAAAGGAGAGGGGGACCAGGTCACTAAACAACTTCATTCAAACTCAGACTCTGGAGTTACGTTCTCCCTTCTATTACAGGATTAAGTGGTTTTGAGAGGAAAGGAAGTCAAAGGAGAAAAAGTGTGTATCATTTAAAACTAAGCTTATATTTCACCCTGTTGGGGAGTAGCAGAAGCACCAATTATGCATAGTGCCTGATTGCTAAAATAGTGCTAAATCAGGATAGTGCATAGCAAAGTAGAGGATTTGAAATAAGGTCACAGGGGACATGAAACACACAATACTGCAGATGCTATAGAAGGCAATTATTCTTTTCAGTGGTGGTTCTCAACCTATGGGTTATGACCCCTTTGGGGAGGTCGAATGAACTTTTCACAGGGGTTGTCCAATACACAACAGTAGCAAAATTACAGTTATGAAGTAGCAATGAAATAATTTTATGGTTTGGGGTCACTACACATGAGGAACTGAATTAAAAAGTAGAGGCATTAGGAAGGTTAAGAACCACTGCTTTACAGGTCTTTGTCCTGATGAAGTTGAAAAATTTTTGTGTGTCATTCATTGGACGCTCGTGCATCTCTTATAACATCTTGTACATCAATTGTATCAGGCATATTTGTACATATGCTGTACATACATTGTACACCATCATTTACAAAACATTTTCTACTTGAGTTCTTGGTATACGCTCCTCCCTCTTTCCCTCCCTCCCCTGCCCTCCCACTCATGTGAATTACTGATCAATTATACATTGCTATTATTATTTAGTATCTTACACTGGCTGTTGTCTCCCTTCACCCACACTTTTCTTATTCATTCCCTTGGTGAGGGCGATGTATACAATCTTGTGATGGGTCGCCCCTTACACTTCCTTCCCCCTTCCCAACCATCCTCCTCCCCTTATGATATTGCTACTCACACTACTGTTCCCAAGAAGATTATCTTTCCTGAATTCAGAATTCTAATCTGTGCCTATATGTGTTCTCCAGTCTAGCCAGATTGATAAGGTAGAACTGGGTCGTGGTAGTAGTGGGAGGAAGCACTCAGGAACTAAAGGAACGATGTGTGCTTCATCACACATCTTAATTGAATCATCTCTTCCTTTTAACCCTTCTGTGGGGGGATATCCAGTAGTTTAAAGATAGGTTTTGGGTCTCCACTCTAACCCTTCTCATGTGCATCAATATAGCTGTTTGGGATTTTTGGTACCTGACACCTGATCCCATTGACACTTCATGATCACACAGGCTGGATTGCTTCTGCAATGTGGGTTTATTTGCTTTCCTGCTGGATGACCACTGTTTAACTTCAAGCCTTTAAGACCTTTGATGCTATCTTTTTTGATAGCTGTGCACCATTCACTCTCTTCACCATGTTTGCTTAGTACCCATCTTATTTATTGCAATCATGTTGGGAAGGTGAATATCAAAGAGAACCCTAAAACCAAGTGTTTTTGTGTTAATGGAGGCCTTGAGTAGAGGCCCAAAGTCCATGTGCTATCTTAATACTTAAAAAAATATACGGACATTGACCTGTTTTTTATTATAATTTTAGTATATATATATATACGTGTTGATAGCTATACCTCTATAAATACCGTTTGCCTCCTCATTCTTTCCTGTATTTCTTTTCACCTTCTTCCTATTCCACTATCATGCTCACCCTCCATTCAGCATTGAATAATTACTCTCAGATTCATTGCATTTGATTAAATTCCAGCAGGCATTGTATACCCTCATCACCATCTATTTCAGATCTCTTGTTTTTCCATTATCCTTGAGTATCTTGGCTCTCCAATCCCTCTCCCCACCTCTTTCATTCCCAGCCAACACCTCCTCCCCAACGTCCGTCTAGTCTGGTTGTATTTTCCTACAGATTGTTTACCCTGCTGTGGCAGTCGTGCTTATGTTAAATTTATGATTGAAATGTAGGGGTGGAGTCTAGCCTGTTAATCTGGAGATAGCCATTGAATAGCCAATGAGGCCTCTATGTGGGAATGGCTTTCACCTGAGACTCCTGGGAAATCTCGCGATATTTCCCTCGTGAAGATGAGAAGCTATCTCCCTAGTTGTTGGGAGTTAGCTTCAGAGATGATTAATCACAACCAAGACAAGCTGGCAGCATTTGAGAAGCTGGAGGAGCAGACGGAGAGACCACACAGCTTTGCCCTGATGGAGCCAGACCTCTGAAACTGGGACAGCCAGATGGAGACCTCTGCCAGCGATGAGTTGTTTCTGCTGTTGATGGACCCTGAACCCTGGAGGCAAGGTGCCCTGTCAGCATCGGGATTCTGCACCCACTGACCTGTGACTTCGTGAGTAGGAAGAAGACTTTACAGACTGATTTCGGGCATATGGGTTAATTTTGGACTTATAACTTTGAACTGGACTGGGCTGGGATGCTTTCTCCATGTCCCATTCCTTTTGTATATAAACCCTTTCCTTATATCGATATGAGTGTCTTTGACATTTGTTCCTCTAGCCTACTCGGACCGCCACACCTACTTATCTTATATAGGTAGACATAGGGCAAAACATAAACAAGCAAGCAAACAAAAACAGAAAACAAAATGAAACAAGAAAATATGGATAGGTCCAAGTCTGTCTGCTGATCCTTATGTATATTTTCCTATTCAAGTCTGACGAGGTGCCAAGCTCTGGCCCCTAAGTGAGAAGTCTATTTTTAGAACTTATCAAAGATTAGCTTAGCTTATTCCTCTGCATTTCTCCCCACTATGCATAAGCTTGCAGGCACACTTTCTGCACATTGTCCCCCAGCACTATTGGTTACTGAGGGAATGTTAGGTGTCCTGGTGGGAATGTCATCTCAGGGTTTGCTGTGCCATGATGACATCTAATCTGTCTCTCACTCTCTCAATCTTATTCCCTCTTGTGTGGTCTAGACAGACTCACCTCTCTCCCTGGACCCTATCTTCTGTGCTGTCCTCTGTGTTGCCTTCTTCTGCGGAGGCGATCAACACAGGTTGGCTTGGACCCGACCCTCTCATTCTCTGTTCGCTGTTCAGTGCCAGTGTATTGCCCTCAAGGCTGGGCACTATGGGATGTGCTCTGGTCCCATTCTCACTTACCTCTTTATTTGCTTTTATTACCTTTACTCTTATGCCTTTATTTCATCTATCATTTTATCATTTTCTGTATTGTTTCCCTCATATTCTGTACGACTTCAAGTAGCATTCTGATGTTGCTGCCCTTCCCGCGTCCATCCCCCCCTCCCCATGGTAGGTCAATGTATGCTTCCTCTATGCACGTCATTAAATTCAGGATTTCTTTAGATGTTGTTCTTTGTTTCTCCTGATTTTCATTGAGGTTGTCAGGGCTCATTGTTGTTTGCACACTGTTTTAGAGCGGCCTGGTGCCATTTTCCAGAGAGTCAAAGAGCACTGGTCTCTCTCTTTGGGAGACTCATAAGAAGGCTTCTTCAAACTGCTTCAGCTAACTGAGCTTGCGACTCCAGCTATGCTCCTGCGGTTTCACTTCCCCTGGCCTACCAGTATTCTGTTATTTGGAACATAAGTTGATGACCCTCTCAGGGCATGCTGGTTGGGTAATTGTGGGCCCACCAGGATTTTGCAGCAGTGTATGATCTCACAGGAAGCTGTGATGGTGTGGCCCTGTTAGCCCAAAGGGCTTTCAGGGGTGCCCTCTGCCATAGGAGTGCCATGAGGGAGGATGGATATGCCTACCTTGGTGTAGAGCACCAAGAATAGTGGGTGGAATTGCCCTAGTTGCCAATATTGGCATGGAAGTTGGTTGGAGGTTCCCACAGCAATGTGGAACACTGGAAAGGCTTGTGTAGTTGCTTTAAGCCATATGAAGCACTGCAGCGTGTGTGTGTGAGGGGGCGGATTCCCTTAGTCACCTGTCAGGTATCGAGTTTTCCCCAACTACTTGGAATGGCTTGAAGGGCAGGCGGGAGTTCCACCAGCCACTAAAAGGGAAGCAGAGTTCCCCCATTCACTTGAAGGGCGAGTGTTTCCAGCCATGTGGAGGACAGTAGAAGTGAGGTGGAATTACCCCAGCCACTGGGAGAGCAGTGAGGGAGGGTGGCAGGAGTTCCCACAATTGTTGAATTGGAGGTGAAGTTCCACTAGGTGGAGGAGAATAGGGGAACACTCTGGAATCCAGCAGTGTTGTGTGCAAGGAAGGGGAGGTGGGCTGAGCCAGCTGTGACTGAGGCAGAAAAGTGCAAAGAGAGAAAAAAAATTAAAGAAATAGATGAGCCCTGACTACCTGACCAAGGGACTGTAGGGGTTTAAATCCTGTCCAAAGACCATGGCAGCTCTGACTATGTTGAAGTAAAGCCCTTGGACCAGCCAAAGAAGCCCAGCACTGGCCGCAACTATGGTGGGCCTAAAGCTGAGCTTAGCCAACCTCTGCAGTGGTAAGCTCAAAACTTACAGCTCTTCAAAACCTTATGGATCTGTGTTTACTTATATTTATGATGCTCCTTTATGGATGAGTGAAGTTTCATGCTCAGAGGCTCTCCACTTGTTTCCACACATTCTCTGGTTTACATTACTTGGTCATCATCTTGCTGGAACCTAAGGGTTGAGAATTCTTAAACCACATAAAAGGTGTCAATATAATTAAGTTATGTAAGTGAGAGATCCAGACTAGATTCTGTAGAGTTCAACTTTACCCAAAGTATCCCTGGGCTCTTGAAAATTATGAGGAAAGCCCTATTAGGCTCCAAATGACACCATTTATGTGGGGGAAGTCTTTGATTGAGAACATGTTGGTTTGAAAAATCATACTGTATTTAGGTAATTCATTTCCTTTCAGTTCTGAGTAACGAAAAATAATTGGAAACATTTCTGTGGTTTGTGTTTTATTTGGCCTGCCCTAGGAATATAGTGTAGATCATCTTACATAAATGCTCCAATAACTACAATGCTATTTCATGCCCTCGCTTGTAAATGTTTTACTACTGGATAACTTTTAAATACTGCATTTTAATATTTACTTATTCTTTGTCTAGATAGAGCCTGGGACAGCCCACTCCACTAAAAAAGAAACACAAAAACAACTTTCAAAGTCCTTACCATTGAGTCAGTGCTGACACCTCACACCCAACTGCGTGTGAATTAATGAAACTGAGGCTGCTTATGGGATTGGAAAGCCCAGTCGGACTCCCAAGGAGCTGCCGGTGCTTGTGGACCAGGTAGATCATAGCCCGTCACATAATCACTGCAACACCAGGGGTCAGCATCTCCTACGCTAGAGGCGATGAAAGGGATAACAAGTTGGACTGCGAACCTACAGGCTGGCAGGTGGAACCCACCAAGTGCTCTCTGGGAGAAAGCTGAGACTCTCCTCCTGTAAAGCTGAACATCCTGTAAAGCGGAACTGCTTATGAGTCTCCCAAAGAGAGAGACCAGTGCTCTTTGACGCTCTGGAAAATGGTACCCATTTTGTTTTAGTCCAAGCAGAAACTGGTTTTAAACTATTAAAGTGCATCCTAAGCCATGATAAATTGAAGTACATCGCTCCTTCCATTCTTCGTGGCAGTAGGTTAACAAAGATTATTGTAGGACTCTGCTAGTCAATGGATTCCAGGAAATCAGGAAAAGGTAGATATTAAGGAAAAGGGTTTCCATTGTTAGGATGAAGAAAATAAGATGCAGAGAGAGTGAGCACCAGGGCTAATTTCATCCAGAAATCCGTGGGTGCAGCAAGGCCAGCATCACTGCTTTTCACTGTTGGATTTACCATGTTTTTAAGAATAATTAGAACATTAGATGCACCAAAAATGACAAAGGAAAAAAGGAGAAAACAGTTTGTTGAAGGCTGTGAATGACAGTGAAGGTTCAAAATCCATTTGCCGGTCCCTTCTTAGATTAAACTGCCAGTGTATGTCCTCTGATCATGATCTAGGAATTAGAATAGCCTTGCTATCAGATCTGTGAATTATATGCCAGTAACTCTTTTTTTTAAGAAAAAGAAATTTACCAAATGGGTATACATAAAGAGTTAATATTATAACACCCACAGATAATTGTTGAAAAATGGAAAATAATATACTACTTTCACTTGCAGCAAAAGTAAGCTGAGTGAACTGGCAGACTTCTGACTTCAAAATCTTAGTTTAGTTTTAAAAAATCCACTGAAGTTGAAAACAGAATGTAAAACCTATTGGGATTTATCATTGTTTTGGGGGGTAATTTTCCTTGATTTGCATAATTCTTGAGTCTTCACAATATATATGTGTGTATGTAATCATTTTATTGGGGCTCTTACAATGCTTATTACAACCCACACATACATCCATTGTGTCAAACACATTTGAACATATGTTATCATCATCATTTTCAAAATATTTTTGTTCTACTTGAGCACTTGGTATCATCAGCTCACCCCCCACTTTCCTCCCTAATGAACGCATGTTAATTTATAAATTATTTTCTTCTTGTCTTACACGATCCAAACACTGTCTCCCTTTATCCACTTTTTGTTTTCCATCTCCCTGGGAGGGAGCTATATGTCGTTCATTGTGATTGGTTCCCCATTTCTGCCCCCACCTTTTCCTTATCCTCCTGGTATGACTGCAATTATTATTGTTCCTGAGAGGTCTCTCTGTCCCAGATCCCCTGTGTTGTGAGCTCTTATCTGTACCAGTGTTCATGCTCTGGTTTTGCCAGATTTATAAGGCGAACTGAGGTCATGATAGTACGGGGGGTCTGGGGGGTAGAAAGCATTAAAGAACAAGAGCAACGTTGCATGGTTCATCAATGCTATACTGCACTCTCACTAGTTCATCTCTTCCTTGTGACCCTTCTGTAAGAGAATGTCCAATTGACTACATATGAGCTTTGGGCTCCATTTTGCTCTCTTCCTCATTCACATTGATAAGATTTTCTGTTCCTGATAATCCCATCAAAACCCTGTGATCGCACAGACTGATGTGTGTATTCCCTTCGAGCTTGGTTGCTTGCTCTTCAGCTAGATGGCCACTTGTTTAACTTCAAGCCTTTAAGACCCCAGATGGTATATCTTTTGATAGCCAGACACCATCTGCACTCTTCACCATATTTGCTTATGCATCCATTTTGACTTCAGCAATCATGTTGGGAAGGTGAACATCAGAGAATGCTGGATTATTAGGACAAAACATTCTTGCATTGCGGAGTACTTGAGTGGAGGTGGTATCTGTCTGGTACTTTAATATTTATAAATATGTGTACATAGATATATTGCCCTAGCATTAGATGTAAATATATTTGCATATGTACATGCCCATATTTAGACCTTTATTAATGTCATGTGTGTCTTAGTTTTCCTTGTATTTTCTTTCATTTTCCTCTTGTCCCACATTCACGTTCAACCTTCATTGAGCTTTCAGTAGTTCCTCTCATTTACATCGCACTTGATCAAGCCCCACAGGCACATAAGATAGTATTTAACCATATTCATTGAATGATAAGTCATCAGTTATTCCTAATTCAAAGAGAAGTAGATACACCTCTATTTTTCTCTGACATAAGATAAAAATTTAAACACTTTTCTTAGGCTCATAATCCTCTCAGAGCAATAAAGGCTTCTCTGGGAGTAAAATATCTTACAAATTAGTCAACAAAGCATACTTTCTAGACCAGCAGTTCTCAACCCGTAGGTTGCAACCCCCTTGGGGGTTGAATGACGCCTTCACAGGCATTGCCCAATTCATAACTGTAACAAAATTACAGTTATGAAGTTGAAATGAAAGTACATTTATGATAGGGGGTTCACCAGAACATGAGGAACTGCATTAAAGAGTCATGGTATTAGAAAGGTTGAGAACCACTGTTCTAGATAATAGGTAGTCCCTGTATAGGCCCACACAACCTCACCAATGCTTTTTTTAATCCTTCCTTCCTACTCCACAGCAGATTGTAGCTGCAGGGCCATGAGGTGTTAGAAACTCAGATTGGATACCTGTTGACCAGGTTTTGCTGCATGTCTAACCAGAGGCCAAGGCCCAGGAGGAAGCCAACCTCACTTAGTAGTTGGATGTGGCAACCCTACTGATGGGAGTGAAAGGTGGTGCTGGAACACCTTGACTATTGAGAGGCACAAGGAGACCCTCTCTGAGGAAGGCGGTCCTCTCTAGATTCTGACCCTATCTAAAGTGATCAGATTTTAACATTGGTCAAGCAGGACTCCACTGACGGGGGGTGGGGGTGGGGAGTAAGAGAGGGTATAATTCCCTTCCAGTTCTCCTGCCATTCCCTAGCTTGTCATGTATTCTTTCCAAAAATTAGGTCTTTTTTAAAATCAGGACTGAATTGGGTCTTTTTAAAAATCAGGACAGTCCCGCCAAGAGTGGGTCATCTGGTCACTTAACTACCCCGATAATGCAATAGTTAGGTTTTTTTCATAATTTTATAGTTGTTAAATATTAGATAAGATGATAGTCTATAAGTGACGAGTAGAGGTAGTCTTATTTACTTTTTTGTTTTCAAATAATGCCTTAATAAAACTGTTCTTTCTTTCATCAAAAGTCAGAGAATTCACATAGGGTATTTTTAGAAAGCAGTGGTTACTTGTAATCCATGATGTTTTTAAGAGAGTCTGCATTCTGTTATAAAGAGATATAATGGATGCCTCTCATTTAATTTAGAGGCCTGAGTCACCCCTGTAATGACATGTTTCTCAGAACCATGACAGCACCTCCTTTGCCACTCAGCCTCTTTGTTGCTTCAGGTAACTAGAGGACCAGCAGCAAACTAAACACAGGCAAAGCTTACTCTTTTTCTCTATTTGAAAAATCCCAAGGAAGCAACTTGAGAAATGTGTTTTCTTATCTGAGTTAGGAGAAAATAAATTTTGTTGAACTTCGTGGTGTGCTGCAACTTCTTTCCTAGCCTCAGTCACCTTATTTATCAACTGGGCTCCCTTTCACAATGGGAACCTACTTTTCTGAAAGAAGTTTTCATAAAATACTGGAAACATGTGCTTGTCACTGAGAGCTGTACGCTAAGTTCCAGTTAATTGTCTATTCAATTAAAATGCTTGCCTTTCCAAACGAGTCTTTGTTAAATAGTTACTGAACCTTCCTCTTCATTTCTTCTCTCCTTGTGCAGTCTTCAGAAAAGCAGCTCCTGACAATGTGCTGGGTTATGAGAGGCTAATCCTTGACTGGCAAGAACATCCAAATGTGTTCCTCAAACCAGCGTAATAAGTTCACCATAATTAAGCCAAAGAAGCAGATGGCTTTAAGAGAGACGCACATGATGAAAGTTTTTCAAAGGTTTGTGGCTATGAAGGATTTCTTAAATGAGCTTTATGGACATCAGCATCTTCTATTAGGGCATCAGCATATTTCTTTATTCGATCAAGAAGACTCATGTTTTGCAGGGAAGACTGAAAACTTTTGTAGGACTGGTGTCACCCAGGGCAATAACTTCCTGCCCCTTTGTTCCCCTGATTCCTGCCCCTTTACAGACAATCATTTTCTGGGCCTGACCTTACAGAACCTTTCCTAATGCTTATCATTCATTTTAAACAAAATACTATATGATAATAGAGCTGTGAACTCCTTCACGCTTATAATTCTTAGGTTATATGAAAGCTAAAACCAGAATATTTTGTAAAATATTTCTACAATGAAATATGATGTGATTCATTAGAACATTAATAACTGAGCAGAAGTCTCTTTGATTTTCATTTAAAAAATTTAATTACTACTGTATTCTCAAACATAAACTACTGTGTTAGTCAAGGTAGACTAGAGAAACAAATTCATAAACATGCACAGGTATATAAGAAAAAAGGTTTACCTAGAAGAGCAATTGAAAATTGAGAAAACATCCCAACCCAGACTAGTCCAAGGTCATAAGTCCAATATTAGCCCATATATTTGACACCAATCTATAATCCTCTTTGAACTCAGGAAGCACCTGCAATGAGACCGGGGTAATCATAGGCCAGTAGGTGCAGAGTCTTGTGTATCCAGTGGTAGAAGCATCTAAGCATTGGCACAGGTTGCTCTGTAGCTCCTCCAATTTCCAGGGCAAGGGTTCTATCAGCATGCTGCCAGGTGAGAGACTGACACTTCATTCGTTCTGGAGCAGAGCCACATGGGCTTACCCTTATGGAACCATATCTCTGAAGATGGAAAAGCCACATGAAGAGTCCTGCCAGTGCCAGATGCTTGAGAAGTCCCAGAAAGTCCCATGTTAGTGCTGAGATGGTATCAGACATATGGGGTAATATCAGACTTAGGACCTTGGACTGGTCTGGGCTGGATGTTTTCTCAATGTTCCATTCCTCTTCTATGTAAACCTTTTTCTTATATACATCTTATATGCATGTTTATGAATTTGTTTTTCTTATACAAGTTCTTGTTTTGATAACTAACCTTAAGGATAATTTTATTTAAAATAGCAACTGTCCCCTGAAAATTTGCACAAGAATTTTATAGACATCCATTTTTGTGTGTGATCCCACTGACATGCAGCAAGGCACAGTTCAAGCCCCCACAAGAGGGCCAGTCATTATGAGTGTTTAAAAAAATATGCTCTACAACAGGCAGTATTTGAGGACTATTATTTGGGATCCTTTTAAAGGGACAGGTAGCATCTCACAGTTTCAGAAGCTTGACATTTTTGACAAATAAAATATCTTTCCAAATAATAATAAAGGGACTGAACATGTTGAATATTTTAAATGAGAAAAGTCCAAAGTACTTTAAATCAGAATATTACTCATGAATTGAGATGCCAATGTCTACCTGTCTGCCTCAAAAGATTTAGATTTGTTCCAGACAAGAAAGAGAACCTATTGAACAATAAATAAGGTACTTAATAATTATCAAATAACTTAATCCACTTGGAGAAAACTCTTAAAACTCAGAACCTTTCTAAGCTCAGCAGAAATAATAGTAATAATAATTTCTACTCCAAAGCTAAAGTGAGACACTTGCGAAATTATTAGCCAAATTTGAAAACTTTAAGTCCATTTGTAACTTCTGATTAACAAGTTTTTATCTTTATGGAGGCAGACTGTTGCATCATTTTCCTAAGAAACAGCTAGGGGGTGTGAACTCTCCATGTTTTAGTTAGCAGATGAGAGCATTAACCACTAAATACCACCGAGGTTTTGGACATTACCCCCTCCCCCAAACACACTACATAAGCAAAGCAAAACAGATGCCTCACAGGACAAACACCGTTCTCTTTCCATTCGGGTATTGTACCTCACATTATAATGAGGCTTGTTTGAGTCTCTCTTTTCCCTGGTGTGGTAGGTTACAAGTTGGACTACTAACCCCAAGGTCAACAGTTCAAAACTACCAGCCTCTACCCGACAGAAAGAGTAGACTTTGTGATCCCATACAGATTACAGTCCTGGAAATCAAAAGGGCGCGACAAGTCAGCATTGGCTTCATGGCAGTTTGACTTTTGGTTTCACCTTTACACAAAAGCTCCCTCCCTAAGTCTCTCAAGGGGCTCTGGTGGTGTAGGGCTTTTATGTTGGGCTGTGAACCCCAAGGCAGCACTTCAAAATCCTCAGCTGCTCAGAGAGAGAGAGAGAGATAATGAGACTTTATCCACAGAAATAATTCTACCTTGTCAATTTGGGTCACTGCCAATCAGCATCAGCTCTCGGGCAGTTTCCCTGTCTCTCATGTGTTTTCTTGAACTCAGCAGCCTGTGACTCTTAAAAGTTTAATGGAGTGGATCCCTTATGAGCCTGGCCTGAACGATTGGCTTCATACCTTTCTTTCTCCCCTGAATAAACGTGAAACATGTTGGTGCCGCTTCTAACCCTCTTTAATGTACTGCTGCTCTGCACGAGGTTATTATAGAAATGTCCATGAATGTCGAGCTACAGGGTTGATTTCAGACTTGTCTGTCAGTGAGATTTCAGGTTGAAGTTGGCATGAGGATTTGTTGTCAAAGTATTCCAAGTTTTTACATTGGTTTAAATAGAATCAAAGGTTAAGAGGTGTTAATAGGAGAATGGTAAGGAAAACATAAGAAACAATAAGTAGTGAGATTTTACAGCATTCATAATCTTTATGTTTTTCTTTTGAGAATCATACTACATGGTATATTTCCCAGCAAGTAAACTACTGTGTGAACCTGATTATCTTTCAGTAAATCCAGTAAGTTATATTTAGACTGATATGATCATCCACAGTCACTTGTTGATTGAAACTTTGGTCTTCTTAGCACATTCCTTGCATTTTTCTTGTATAAGAGGGGTGTAGAGGGATGATCAGCAGGGACTATCTGCAGTTGTCTTTTTCCCACAAGGAAGCTTTTCACTGAAGCAAAGTTTTGTAACAGCAAGAAAAAAAAATACTGACATGGAGCTAGTTCTGATTCACAGCAATCCTGTATAGGAGTTCTGAGACAAGAAAATGTCCAGTCTTTCTCCAACAAAGTGGCTGAGGGGTTTGAACTACCAGCCTGGTGTTTAGCAGGCCAGCGCTTATATGGTAGCACTACCAGGGCTCCTGAATGTTCATTAAGGAAACCCAAACAAGCAAAACTCATGTGTTTTTCTACCATGTATATGTTTGGGAGGAGGAAACGCAGGGAAGAGTACAGCCTATTGTGACATATTGGGTCTTTCCAAGATTGAATCACTGCTTCTGCTTTTGTACTCAGTATTTCAGACAAGCATTATCATAGTCTTGGTCCAACCTATCTCTTGCACATTGCCATCGAGTAAATGCTGACTCACAGAGCCCCTGCAGGTTTCTGAGACTGTAACATTTCACGGGAGTGGAAAGTCCAGTCTTTCCCCCTCTCAGAGCTGCTGGTGGTTTCGCATTGCCAACCATAGCCCAAGCCGGAACCACTACAGGACCAGGGCTCTCCTTGCTGTTCCAGAAGACGCTCTCAAGGCTTATTTTTGGCAATTGAAATCTTTTTCTAAACTTTCCAAGTTGCATGGATTGTGCCATAGTTTAGAGAATGTGTGCATTGAGTTCTTTTTCTTGTTTTATCCTTGCTTTAGTGTGACATGTATTAATCTGGTAACTGGTGATGAATATTACTGAAAGGTTTGCCCATTCACTGACCTCTATTGCTTGTGAAAATAATGTCCAATCACTTAAGAGTTCAATTTGTACAACTCAATAATTCAGGCCTTGCAATTTGTAGCTAGCCTATGCTTGTATTATTCTCTTTTCTCAACTGTGTTTTAAATTCTATGCCATTAAAACAGCCTGGTCCAGGTAGAGTGACAGATGTGAAGATCAATGGATTAGAATAAAAACCTCAGAAATACAGCCCAGTGCCTATTATAGGCATGTAATTTCTGAAAAGGAGATACACCACATTAAATGAGCAATTGAGAAGTTTTTCAATCAACAGTGCAGGAAAAACTGGATCTCCACCAGCAAGTGAATGAAACACAATTCACATTATATACAAACAAAAAAACAGAGCACAAAAAAACACCTCAAGACGATCAATGACCTAAATATAGATTATTAATATCAGCAGTGAAAAACAGATAAAGCTTAATACAAAATAAAAAGTAAGTACCAATTATAATGAAAAATATCTGCACTCTAGATTATAAAATAAAGAACTGGAACCTGCTAAAAATGCTACGTTTATGCCCCCCAGAAAGACTTTATCAAAAAACCAGAGAGAAAATCCATAGGTTGGGAAAAATATTCAGTAGTCATACATCTGATAAAAGGCGAATCCCTAAGATTTTTAGAAAACAGCAACAGCTTAATAAAAAATACATAAACAATCATATAATAAATGGACATGAGACATGAATAGACAATTTCACAAAGATGACATACAGGCAGTTAAAAAACATGAAAAATATTCATGATAATTACAATAACAGAAAAACAAATTTAGAAAACCATGAGATATCACCTCACACAGACACTTTTGGCAAAATATTAAAAGACAGAAAATAATGAATTCTGGAGAGGATGTGGAAAGATAGAAACACTGGCATTGCTGGTGGGATTGTAGAATTGTACAAACATTATGGAATTTGGTTTGGCACATCCTTAAACACTCCCCAATCTAATTACCTTATGACACAGCAATCTCATTACTGAATATATACCTAAATTAAAATGAGTGTAGTACAAAGAGACATGTGTACACCTATGCTTATTGCAGCAATTTCCACAATAGCAAAAACATGGAAACAACTAGAACCCACCTATACAGAAATGGATAAACAAGCTCTAGAACATGAGAGGTCAAAACCAAGACACAAAACGAAGGTAGAACTGAGACAAAGAATGTGAGGTTAAGAGTTTCTTTATTAGGTCAGGGAAAGAACTCCCAGGCTGATTCCATGACCCGATGAGTTAGATCAAGGAAGTCACAGTGGGATATGTATAAGTGGTGGGATACATATAGTGTTTGATTCAAGGACATGTGTACTGAGAAGTGGAAGGAAGCTTTCTGGTGCTGCAGTTGCTAGGTCTGAGTCAGGATGTGGTCTACAAGTAAATCATCTTGTTTTTTGCAGACCAGCACCCTAGAATGCTGGGGGCAGGGGTGTAAAAGCTGCCTTGGAGAGATAAACTTCTTGGAACTTCTTAGAATGCTGGAGGTAGGGACTGCATGGTCTGAACTGAGCCCCAACATTCCAGATTCTTAGTGATAATGGCCATCGAGTTCTTGTCTGCTGAGATAGGGTGACAAGGTGAGGAGTTAAGAGTTGGAGGGTTCAGGGTTGGGCAAGTTGGTAGCTGACGGTAGGGGTGAAGCAAAAGTTGGTGGATGGCCAGGTTGGAAATGTTTTCCATTCATTCTTGCAAAAATTTAAACACACAAGGAGCAAAAAGTAGTAGTCCTCAGGGGTCTGACTAGGTGCATCACCCAGGTTATGACAGGAAATTGAAACCACAAGGAAGAGGTAGTGGAACTCCATTGATCTTTTGAAATTTTATTGGCTATGGCCTAGATGTGGGCATATCTGTGTGAATGCAAGTGATCGAGTTTGCGTCAATGAGTGTGGGTGGGATTAGCAGTCTTCATACTCCATGCAGAGAAAAGCCATCTTCATTCTGTTGCTTTAAGAATCACATTAGCTGTGGTTGGGCATTGGGCAGTGAGAAGGAGGGGAGGGGAGAGGCTGGTCTGAATTAGTTAGGTTGCAGGTGACCTTATCTGCTCTGTTGCTTCCCCATGTTTCCAGGGAACTATCAGCTTAATGTTTTCACATTTCTCACACTGTAATCTTTCTTACTATGAACATATTTACTTCTTTATCATCAACTTCTTGGCAAAAAACTTCCCATAAGCTTTCAAATTTCTCACATTCTGGCACAGCCAGGCATTCTATAATACATTATCTAACTCTTATTTGCAACTTACTCTGAAACTTACTGCTTCCAATGAGACCTAAACATTTACTGAAATTAAAATTGTAGTAACTAAATGTTAGTCAAGTGTTAAAGGTTTGCCGAGAGTCAATTCTGCTGTATTGCATAAAGTCTTCTGTGATCACTCTTGTGGGGTTTAATGGCTTCTGGTGTCTATTTCAGAGTTAACTCTGAGTGGTGGGTGGTGAGGCACAGGCCTAAACAGAAAGCAGAGGAACAAGATAAGTATGCTTTGGAAGGAGAGAAAGGTTAAAGGAGCTGGTCTGTGTTTGCCTTAGAACTGTTTTCAATTGCAAATGAATGTTGACCAACTGGGCTAAGGGTAAAGTAAGGTAGGGAAGTTGGGGGGTTCTTAATTAAAAATTTGGTCTATATGGAGCGACAAAAATTTTCATAGAACACAAAAATAGGTGGTAATATATTTATTTTAATTGTAAAACACCGCAGAATGCGGAATATATTGTTAAAAAGCGGGAAGTCTGGTCACCTTAGTTAAGGGGGATGGTGAAAAAGATGTCATTAAAGGTGTAGTGACTAAAGATCTGGAGGTATGACATGACCATCAAGTCCCTTAACCAAGACCAGAAAAGAGGAAATTTGGCCTGAAAAGGAGGGCAGAGCTGAGTAGTCAGCTCTTTCGCTTCCACAAAAAAAGAAAAACAGCTTACCTGCTGCCTTGATCTCTACCCAGGGCTCGGGAGGGATGAGGTGGGGAGAGGGTGGGGGTCACTGGGTTTGCTGAATCTAGGTTTCTTCAGTCGCCATCAGTGGTCAGGCCTTGCAGTACAAATGGCAGTTCAAGGTTTGGAGGACTGACATTCTGTTGCTCGGCATTGGGGGGCAGTCGCTTCTTCAGTGGTCCTGCATGATGGTCAAGGTTTAGGGGGTGGTTGGAGGTGTGGGCAATGCTTAGCCCAGTGCCCTTCATGGTTGTATTTGAAGCAAGGTCTTGGCAATGAGTTATCAGAGTCACTGTTGAAGTTGCTACTTCCTGAAGTCAGAAGACCCCTCCCTCCAGCCAGTCTCAAGGCAGAAACCTGAACTTGGACTTGCCAGTTTGCCTTCTGGCAGACCCAGGATTCATAAGCTGCCTCAACCTCTTCCTCTTGGGAGTTTAAAACTTTAAATGCCATGGATGGGCATTTTTTACCAGGTCATGGATGGGGAGGTCAAAGGGCCATCCTCAGATTTTGGAAGTTTCTTTCTCATGTCAGTGATTGATTGTATTATAAAGTGAGTGGCTCGCACAGTAGCTCCCACTGTAGAGGAAATGCTTTTATGAACACATTCACTGTGAGCTTAGCAGGCAAACCCACTGGATGCACTAACTCAAAGCGAGCTGCGTGAAGCTTACCTAGCAGGGAAAAAATGTGTACCATCTCTAGACAGTGGAGATATTTATGGGTGCAGAAATTATGAAGAGTAAAACAACAGGTGGTGGCTTAAAGTAGATGTGGGTATAGAGAACAGTTGCTATGGCAGTGTAAAAGTGAGTGGATTGGGACACTAAGAGGTCAGGGATAGAAGTCTGAACACACAAAAATCTGTGTTGGGTGGGTGTTTATTACTTCTGTAGGCTTGGGAGACTTTTGTGTTTGCACAGGGGGCAGAACCTCTTGGAAAGAGAATCTGAGAGTCAAAAGGGAACATAAAATTTATATTAAATTAAAAATATATACAAATAAACTACAATTTGGCAGGGATTTCTAATTCTTTAGTGAAGGTGGGATGCATACATGTCTCCTGAGAGGAGGAAGGGGAAATGTCGGGTGGACTGAGGGATAGTGAGGAATGAGGGCGGAAACAAGAAGGAAAAAATGTTTAATGGTGAAAAGTGCTGCTTGGGCAGTGAAGATGTCTGTTCCAAGTTGCTCATGAGATTTGCATCTACACAGAACTCCCAGGGGAGATCCAGGTGAGGGATTGGGCTGGGTGAATGGAAGTGAGGCTGGGAAGGATTGACGCACTCTGTGGGGGGGGGTGGGGCGCGCGTGCGGGGGAGAGGCCCTGAGTGGCTGTGGCCACAGGTCACAGGTGAAGTGGGTGAGAAACAGAAACGATGGCCACCATTGCTACTTCCCAATTAAAAAAAAATTAGTGTATGTATATTTTATGCTGTTTCTCTAACATCCAGGGAGCTCAGGATTCCCTCCTGCTGGGACCTTTTCAATATTTGTTGATGAGGTTTTTCTATTTTTTATATGTCCCTGAAGGGTTGTATATTTTGAAAATAACAGCCAATCCAATTTCCTTACATGTTACTGAAATCTTTGTATACTGGTCCTTTTCCTTCCCCCTGAGACAGAAATGGTTTGCACCTTCTTGATACATCTTGATTTGTGTTGTGTGTTCTACAGTGAGCCTTGGTTTTGCTCCCAACCCAAAATGAGATCTTTATTACTTTGACACAATTCAAAAGATATGTATTAATTGACTGGGCAAAGTCATCCAACAAGTTAAATGCTGTAGAGTCATTAGGAGATCTGGAACCATTTCTGACCTCCTTATATTTTAGAAAGAAAATATTTTATTCTCTCTTCAAAAGTAAATGCTCTTCTTTTCTTTCCTCTATACAGCCTGTTATCACTGTCTGTGAAAAAATATTAGAAATTATGTAATGTGCCACCCCTTAAGTCTTTCCTTTTAGTGATTTTTTTTCCTGCTATTTAGTAGTGTCTGCTTTGGAAAACACAAAGAGTCAGCATAATTGTTGGCCAAAAGGCCAGTGGGTCAAAGACACACTTAGTTCTGTGGGAGAAAACCTAGAGTTCTTTCCTCATATATATTGCATCCTAGAAAACCCTACGAGGGAAGTTTTTCTTTCTCAATTTTGTTGCATTGCTTTACCATGTGTTGGAACCAACTTGATTGAACAAACTACAGAAACAAGCAAATACAAGAAATCTTTTTTTAATCATTTATTTGGGGGCTCATACAACTCTTATCACAATCTGTACATACATCCATTGTATGCAAAGCACATTCGTACATTTGTTGCCTTCATCCTTCTCAAAAGAGTTTCTTTCTACTTAAGCCCTTGATATTAGTTCCTCCCTTTTCCACTCCCTCTCTGTTCCCTCCTCCCTCATGGGCCCTAGCTAGTTTATAAATTATTATTGTTTTGTCATATTAAATACTGTCTGATGTCTCCCTTTACCCAAAAAATATTAATAAAAACTGAAAACAGAAGAAGAATCAGTATTTTAGCATGAAACACACTGACCTATGCCAGAAATCTACTTTGGGGCACACAGGGAATTTTAGGACAAAGATAAGAGAAAGAACAAAAGCACAATGATTGTGATACAGTAACACATGAAGAAGGAGAAGGGGAAAGGAAACAGAATTGGCATGCTACTCAAAATGTTATCAACTTTTCTTGAGCATAATGTATATGATATCTATTTGTGGTCATCTTATAAAATACCATAGCTTAATAAATTTCCTAGAAAAGACATTGGTGAAGTAGTTTTCTCTTGTGTGGAAATTATATAAGCTATTAAACATTCACATGAATTTCTAGGCTTGGGGAATATTTTAAAAATTTGTACAAACTTAGAAATCGGATTAATTCCAACTGATAATTGAAGGTAGTAGAAGTCAGTCTTTGGGTTGAAATGATAAACTAAGTGCTTCTCAATTAATATATACCCTGCAGAGGTAATTAAAAATGCAGAGTAAAAATCTTAGAAGCCTGTGTCTTTGAAATTTTGGCTTTGACTAGATGGCAGTGAGGCTGTTTTCTGAGTTAGCAACCCTATATAATTTTAGGCCAGTATTTCCTAGATACATTATAGAAGTTGAAGAGGGCTTAAACTATGAAAAGCAGTGTTATAAACATTAGAGGAAAATCATTTTTTTAAACAAGACAGTAGTTTTTTATGACTTCATTTTACCCTGACTAAGGTGTTCTCTTCAATAAGTTTGGCGGTGCAAATGGTTAAGCACTTGGATGCTAACCAAAAGATTGACAGGTCAAATCCAAGAAATGGTCGTCTTCTTCCATGAGGATTTTAGCCAGACAACTCTAGGGGGCAGTTGCACCCTGTAACATGGATTTTCTCTGAATTGAAATGGGCTGGATGGTGCCTAACAACACTATTGTGTTATCTTGGGGGCCATTTCTTTTAAGGGATGGAAATGAGTGGGAAACATACACAGATAAAGGAACATATTTCTGACTGAAAACCCATCATCACAGAGTCCATTCTGACTCATAATGGCCCTCTAAGTAGAAGTGCCCCTTCTGGTTAGCTGTTCAGCACAACCACTATGTCACTGAGGCTCTATTTCTGGGTAGAAGAGTAGAATTCTCAGTGTACCTTCACACAGCCATCTACTACCAACCTAATTACTCCTTATATACCAACAAGTAAATATGTTGTCTCTCTATAAATAATATTTAAATTACTGAATGCCACACCATGGCAAAAAACTATGGGTGTGCAACAGAGTATGGAGCTCCAGATAGAGTGCGAAGGATATACTTTGTGGCATGGGTGTAGCACCCATCTGACTCAACCAGGACACACTCCTGGAGGTCAACGAACAGATCTTAAACTATTTGCAGGTTTTTGTATAGCTATTATTTTTGTATTTTTGCATGTAGGTGTATATGTTGGATATTGGGGTTTTTTGGTTGATGTTGTCACTGTTCTTCTTTCTGTAGTTGCTTCATTTTGGGATGTCTTTTTTTGTGCATGTTGTTTTCTCTGCAGGTCTCTCTGGATGGTGTGGGCTGGATGGGTGGTCTTGGGGTGGGGATGAGAGGACTGATGGTTCTGGGGTGGATGTGGGTGGGCATGGGGAGTTGACCAGCCAGGGGATGGGGGGGGTAGCAGGTGGTTCAGGGTCGATGGTGAGAAGGGTGTTGGAAGTCTAATAGGGATTAATCAAGACTAATGTAGTACAGAGAAAATATTGAAACCCAAGTGGAGGTTGAGCGTGGTGGTGGTGGGTCAGGAGGAGGTATGCAGAAATGGAGGAAAGAACTTGGAGTAAGAGACATTTTTAGAGGTTTAAATATAGGCATGTACATAGGTACATATATTTATATATGATGATGGGGAAATAGATCAATGTGCATCTAGTTGTAGAGTTAGAATTGGGACTGCAGATGGGCATTGAACCTCCATTCGGGTACTTCCTCAGTGCAAGAACATTTTGTCCTATTAAATTGCCATTCCATGATGTGCACCTCCCCAAAATAATCACTGAAAACAAATGTGTGCATAAGCAAATGTGAAGAAAGCTGATGGTGCCCGACTACCAAGAGATATAGTGTCTGGGGTCTTAAAGGCTTGAAAGCAAACAAGAAGCAATCCAGCTTAGAAGCAACCAAGCCCACATGGAAGAAGCACACCAGCTTGGGGAACCAAGAGGTGTCAAGTGGATCAATGATTAGTTTTCAAGAACTAATAATCATAATATTATATGTCCACTTTCCTGATATGATTGCTGATGACAAATGTGTGCATAAGCAAATGTGGTGAAGAAAGCTGATAGTGCCCAGCTATCAAAAGATGTAGCGTCTGGGGTCTTAAAGACTTGAAAGTAAACAAGAGGCCATCCAGCTCAGAAACAAGCCCATATGGAGGAAGCTCACCAGCCTGTGCCACCACGAGGGATCCAGTATCAAGTCAAAGGGATCCAGTATCAAGCATCAAAGAACTAAAAATTATATCATTATAAATGAGTGGGAATGCATATTGGGGACCTAAAGGCCATCAGTAAGTGAAGCGACATCCTCCTACAGAGGGGTTGCAGCGAGGAGATGAGCAGTCAAGGTGCAGTGTAGTAACAATGAAGTGTGCAGCTTTCTTGTGATTCTCAAATGCTTCCTCCCACCCACAATCATGATCCCAATTCTACCAGACAGACTCAGCTAGACCAGGGGATGTACACTGGAGTTGTAACATAGGGAATTTAAAATAGATGATCCCTTGGCACTAGTGATGGGAGTGGTGATACTGGGAGGGTGGAGGGATGGTGGAATAGAAAGGGGGAACTGATTTCAGGTATCTACATATGACCTCCTCTCTGGGGTGCCGAAAATAGAGAGGTGGGTGAAGTGACACATTGGATAGTGTACAATATGAAAGGGTTGTAACAATTTGCAAATTATCAGAGGTTCATGGGGGAGGAAGGGGGAAGGGAAATATGGGGAGCTGGAATTTAAAAATAAATAGATAATAAATTACTGAAGGCTAAATGAGACATGGTTTAATATTTTATTCTCAACTCAGAAATTTTTAACAGCACCAGAAAATATACTATAACTTTCGATTTTATTATAATCAAAATGATGTTATCTCCATTAGAAAAGACTATCAAGAACTCAAATTTCATGGTCTTAAAAATCATTTCATTGGGGCTCATACATTTCTTATCACAATATATACACATATCCATTGTGTCAAGCACATTTATACATTTGCTGACATCATTCTTGAAATATTTACTTTCTACTTGAGTCCTTGGTATCAGCTCCTCATTTCCCCCCTCCCTTCCTGGCACCCCTCCCACTCAAACCCTTAATAATTTGTAAATTATAATTATTTTTGCACGTATTACACTCTGTGATGTCTCCCCTCACCCACTTTTCTGCTGTCTGTCCCCCAGGTAGGGGGTTATATATAGAAACTCATAATCCATTCCCATTTCCCCCCTCACCGTCCCTTCACACTTTCTGTATCACCATTCTCACCACTTTCATCCTGAAGTGGTCATCTCTCCTGGTGAATTATATGCCCAGTTCCTATCTCTCCCAGTGTACATCCTCTAGTCTAGCTTAATTTGTATGGTAGAAGTGAGATCATGATAGTGTGTGTGTGGGGAGGGGGGTCATTAATGAACTAGAGAAGAGTTGTATGTTTCATCATTGCTACCCTGAACCCTGATTGGTTGCTCTACTCCTGCTACCTTTCTGTAGGGGGATGTCCAGTTGCCTACAGATAGACTTTGGTTTCCCACACCAGACTCCCCCTCCTTCACAATGATATAATTTTTTTGTTCTTTGATGCCTGATACCTGACTCTTTTGATATCTCATGGTCACATGGGCTGGTATGCTTCTTCCATGAGGGCTTTGGTGCTTCTAAGGTAGATGGCTGCTTGTTTGCCTTCAAGTTTTGGTTTTTTTTTTGCATCACTGCCCTCAGGTGGTGGGAGTAGGAGGCCTAGCCTTTGCTCCGTGGAGCTGGAATCGAACCTCCATCCCAATGGGCCGCAGTCCCGTGCACAACCACTACGCCACCGGGGCTCAGCCCTACCTTCAAGTTTTTAAGACCCCTGATGCTGTATTTTTTGATAGCTGGGCAACATAAACTTTCTTCATCACCTATGCTTATGCACCCATTTGTCTTCAGTGATCACATCAAGAAGGTGAGCATCATGAAATGTCAGTTTAATAGAAGAAAATGTTCTTGCATTGAGTGAGTATTTGAGTGGAGACCCAATGTCCATCTGCTTGCTACCTTAATACTAAACCTATAGATATTTGCACATAGAGCTATTTCTCCATTATCACATATTAAATATATTATGTACATGCCTATATTTTGGACATCTATAAATGCCCTTTGTCTCCAAATTAGTTCCTCGACTTCCTTTTACTTTCCTCTTTTCCTACCATAATGCTGAGTATTAATTTGTGTTTTCTCTCAGTTACATTGACCTTGGTCAAGCACTACCAGACTTCTTACACTCTCCTCACCACCAATTTGAATTACTTGTTTTTCGCTTGCCTCTGGGTTTCCTATCACCTCTCCTTCCCCCCATCACCTCCTCAAGAAACTGTAGGTCAAGTTGTTTTCTCCTCTAGATTGTTTATTCAGTCATCTTATCTAGATAGACCTGCAGAGATAATAATCTGCACAAAAACAAGACAGAGCAAAACAAAGGAACAGCAAAATAAAACAACATCAATAAACAATGGCAAAATAAGAGAAAAGCCTGTCACGAGTTCAAGGTCTGTTTGTTGACTTTTAGGAGTTGTTTTCTGGTCAAGTCTGATGGGGTGCCACATCTGGCCCTATTTCCCCACTACCCATTTCTCTCCCCCCCCCACCCAATTCCTTTTTATTTGGTTACCATATGTATCTGTGGATTTGGTCTGGTCCCTGCCATACTATCTGGATCTCACTCCAAATATATTTGAATATAGTAGATTGTTGCAACCTCACATGGCCTCAAACTCCTATCTGTGAGTGGATAAACATGGCATTTAAAGTTTTTAATGCCCAAAAGGAGCAAACAGGAGTGGCTCAAATCCCAAAATCTAGGCTTGCCAAAAGGCTAATTAGCAAGCTCAAGTCTTGGTTGTCACTCTCTTACCAGCAGGGGAAAAGGGTTAGAAGATTTCTCGAAAGAACAGCTTTTGCTGCCTGCTGCCCCCCTTGTCTCAAGTCTGGCCAGGAAAACTCTGGGCTAAACATCACCAATAAACCCGATCACCCAGTAAGCATTGCCTAGTGTGTGGTCAACAAGGCCACTGGAGAAGCCACAGCCTCTGAGCACCTAGCCACTGAGGGGCCATTTCTCCAAACTCTGATCCATGGTTGACACTTCTCAGCTAGCCACTGAGGGCTCCAGTGATCTCAGAAACCCTCCTCCACCCCCCCCACCCAATGCCACCCCACTGAGCCCATGGTGACAATCAAGGCAGGACATAAGCCAGTAAACAGAAAATGCTTTATATTCCTCCCCTACTCCTTAAACCCAACTTTCCCTTCCCCAGTCACGGTTACAGATATAGATAACAATCCCTCAAAACCTTTAACAATTTCTACCTTGAAAACTCCCCTCTTTCTCACTCCTTTTTTTCCCTGTTTCTCTCACTCCTTTCTAATAATGCCTTCATGTCCTGTGCCTACACTAGGTAGAGATCACCTTTCCAAGTTGGGTGTTAGTCAGCCTGGGCCCCAGATTTCCCAGCACTTAAGCCCCTCTCTTTGCCTGACCTCAGCAGAAAATAGCTAAAGATAAACCATACATCCATCATCACTATTATTAAAAGTTTAGGATGTTTGGGCTAGTCACGGACCAGACAGAACCTTGTTCTAACCTCTCAAGAAGACAAATGGACTGATGAAACTTCAAAGCTCCTGCCTCCAGCATTTCACAAAGCTCATCATCTGGGGCAGAACACAGTCCCTCTCTCTAGTATTCCAGGAGGCAACTTTATTAAGAATAAGATGATTTACTGACAGGTTGTCTCCAAACCCAACACTAGTAACTGCAGCACAAGAAACTTCCCTTTTCCTTATTAGCCCATATGCCTTTAGCTCAAACCATGCGCGCGCGCGCACACACACACACACACACACGCACACACACCTGCTACCCTAGTACCTGGCGTGACTTCCCTAACTAATTCACTGGGTTGCACAAACCACCTGAGAGTTCAAGATGCCTCTGTCCCTTCCTTTACTCTCCTTTCCCTCCCAGGAGCTCTTTCTCAACCCTATAAAGTCACTCTTAACTTCACAATCTTTGTCTCAGTTCTAGCTTCAATGCCTCAGCTTTTTACCTCAGAAAATATTCTGTAATTCACCACCTGTATTCAGCATTATATCTGAGAGATAGTGCCTTGCTAGCAAATGCCTTCATTCTTTTTAATAACTGTACCGTGTTTCAAGGCACAAATGTATCGTCATGTCCTAGATCAGTACACAGTTAGGTTATTTTCAGGTTTTTAGTGCAAAACAATTTTTTTTCTGAATTTCTTGTATATATGGATCCCTGGTGGCATTATGAGTGGTTATGTGTTGGCCTGTGGTAAACATGGTCAGAAGTTCAAAACCCCCAGAAGCTCTGTGGGAGAAAAAGGCCTTCTAGTCTGGTGGATAGCTGCTGCCTCAACACTATTAGTCAGCATCGATACCAGGACAGTGAGTCATGCGCGTGTGTTCTCATTTGTCTTAGTACACATACTATTTCATCAGCGTGGTTTACATTGCCAATGGACATTCATTTTAATTTGCAGCAAACAAAGGCTGTTTCAGTTAATATCTCTTCCAAGTGCATATATCCCCAACCCCAAACTAGCACTATATTATCATACCCAGTAGAGCTAGTGCCAAGTCTGTCTTGAAAAATGGTATGTCGTTTTCATTGTACATACTATATCCCTCATTTAAAAGAAATGTTTCATATGTATGTATGTGTGTATGTAGGGTCACTTGCCTTCCCACTGCAGCTTTACAAGTCTACACGCATTAATGACTAATACTCCCCACCCTTCCATTGCTGATCATCTTCAAAGAATGGTCCTTTCAGCATGTAAACCCTATAGTTTTCCTTTTTTTACTTGGATTTTATAGTCCAGTAATTTTCTTTAAAGTTACCTCATTATGTTTTTTTCCTCCAAGTTTCAAAGTTATTTTATTTTGATATTGTGTTGACTTCCTCTGGATTTGGACGCCCTTTGATGATATATTCCCTATTTTGCTTTGGAATTGTCATCGTATTCAAATGCACCCCTCTGATTCCCTACTTTAGTCTTACAGATTTGTTTTACTTTTGAGGCATCTCTCTCCTGGGTAAGGATCCATGGTGCTGTAGTGGTTTGGGCTAGGGTCTACAAGGTCCAAACTTTTAAATTACCAGCTAGTCGACAGGAGAAAAACATTCCTGTTCCCATAAACTGTGACAGAGTAAGAAACTCAGAGTCAGTTCTGTCCTATCCTTTAGGGTTGGTGATGAGTTCAGGATTGACTGAGTGGCAGTGAATGGTTATATCAAACACTTTCTGATGAAAGTGTGTCTTACGTCTAAAGTGAAGTGACCAGATTTTACGCAGGACACCATTCACCAGGTGTACTTCTTTTTCTGGGATCCAAATCAACTACTTCTTTTTGTGACTTGCTTAGTTAACTAAACAAAAGATATCCCAGATACTTGTATGGAAACCCATTCTGGCTGCATAGAACAAGAAACTTTCAGACTTCACAAAGTAGGGAAAGTTCTGAATTTCAAAAATTAAATTTTGAAAGAGATAGTGGAGAAAAGTTGACAGAATAAAACAAAGTTCCTATCCTGGAGCAGAAATGGTGAAAACAAAACAAAAAATCTCCTAGCTTCACTGCTTAATTAAAAGGAGCCAACTTCGAAGAGAAGATGACATTTCAATGAAAAAAAGTTAATGACAATACATTATCTTAGATTATCAAAATAAGTTCTATGGAGCTGAGCACAGCTTAGCAATGAAATTGTATCCTCAAAGTGAGGAAACACACAAAGACACACCTGCATGCATACACGCCTAAGCTCACTGCCATGGATTCAATTCTGCATCACTCTGACCCTATAGGACAGTGGAGCGCTGCCTCTTTAGGATTCAATAGGATTCTTTATGCAAGTAGAAAACTTAAGTCTTCTTCCCTTACAGTGGTTGGAGGTTTTAAATTGCTAATAAAAATGGACTAGACTGCAGGGCTCCTCAAACCATGACAGCTTCAGTTAATGACTTCTTTAAGATGCTGTGAAATTCTAGGAAGACATTCTTTGCTATGTATCATAAATATTTGGATTAATTTTCATATAAATTGAATTTTATAGTACATTCTTTGCAGTGTTGTCACCCATGGTTTATATTATGCATAGTTGTGAACAAACTATGAGGGAATTAGTTCACTGAGAATTTCTCTTCAAACTGGTGCTTACGGACTTCAGACCTGAATCAGTGAAGCTGGCCTGCATACACTGGAGTCTACCTAGCCTCCCTTGCCTCTCACCCTCTCTCTCTGCCCTCCTGAAAGCAACAACAAAAAAGACTTATTTAGATTTGTACATAAATGTGCTACTGCAGTCTGACCTGCAGGGACTATATACATACCATGCTTCCCCCCAAACAGGATACTGTTTTCTATTTATTTTTTCTCAAGAAGACACACTATCACTTATTTTTCAGGAGATGTCTTATTTTTATTAAGTGTGGTACAACAATCTGCATTTATTCAAATATACTTGTGGTCTTCTGGCACATCGACCCACAATCTTGAGAAAAACGGCAGCCAGAGTTTGACTTCTTCCCACTGAAGACACACAACACCTAGAACAGAGCGTCCTGCTCCTCGCTTGACTTTCTACGTTTCCTTCTGTGCCTCAGCTTGCAGCACGCACAGAACAACCGGGAACAGACATAGGGAGCCCACCTTGTGGAAGGGGCAGCACACCTCTCCAGTCACCTGGGACAGCAGCTGATGGGGAAGATGAGTAGGGCTAACTGTCTTTGTTTCCACTCTGAGTCGGTACACTGCATAGCCATGCCTATCACTATGTCTTATTTGGGGGGTATGGCTTATATTGCACAAATGTTTAAAAATCCTGCTATGACTTATTTTAAGGGTATGCCTTATTTGGGGGGAAACAAGGTACATGCTGATGTTTTAAAAGGTTTCCACGGGGCATATGCAATGCAATGCAAATCAATGCAATGTCAAAAAGGAAATTGAATCACTATAACCAGAAAGCAGGAGCCCATCCATTTACCTGATGGATAGTATGGGTTCTCAAATGGGTTATCTACATCCTGAGCAGCAGTGCCAGGGAGAAACATAAGCAACTATTGAATTTGAAGCCAATCAGACCAATATTATGGGGCAATATTAAGCCAATCCTTCATTACCTACTTGCCAGTCCCCAAGGCTGATCTTGGACCAGACAGTCCAGCCTTCTACTGTCCCTAAAGTTGCTTTGAGTTAGAACTGAGTAGAAAGTATCTAACAACAAGAAAACACTCAGGGAGAAAGGCACTTCAAGATTTTATTTTGTAAACAGGATTTTCCACTTTAATACACTCTGGACATTTTTTTAAATGAATTCTTTATAAACACCCATTTACTGTAAATTGATTTTCTCAAATATTCACAGAATGTTTCCATGTGCTGTAAGCCTTGCTATCACTGTTTATGAATCCAAAAGATATAGACCAGGACTATCAGTTCAATGTATATGTTCAAAACTTCTGAAATATTCGCTAGAAACTCATCACCAATAGAATATGCAAAGCAGATGATCATCTTACAAAGAAATACTCTGCTACATTAATAATCAAGACTTTACTTGAATTTTCAAAAGCAAAATGCTTTTAAAATTAGCATTTATGTCGAGGAATTTAAATCTGTACTAAGATTTTGAATATTACAAAATCTTGTCAAGATTCTTTATGTGTCAATAATTCCAAGTTTAAAATGATCATCGGGAAAATAATCTTTTCTCAAAGTCAAAATCCTTTTCTGACTCTAAGCTGTGAGTGAAAATCCCATGACAACTACACTTATTTATACCTCATATTAATTTCAAGTATATAAATACAAACCACTTGTCCAAAAGCAACTGAGAACTAAAAACTTGAACATAAAATTTTTAAGGACATTAACACAAAAAATATATGGATCGGAAATGGAACAAACCCCAAACTCGTACTTGAATAGATTATTTCAATTTTCTTATTTTGAAGGTGGGACATGTTTTTCCCATCAGCACCCTGACAGTCTTCTTGAGCATTGGTCAAGACATCTGCCTCAGAACAATTGGTCTTGACACACCCCCTGAGGTTTTCCCCAGGAACACGTGGCAACTGCATAGCCAATGGTTTCTCTTTCTTTCTAACACGGTAATCAGTAGATTTTTTAGTGACCATGCTGCCTATACAAATATTGTTAGCAGTGCACACTTTAATGCTGTTCATGTCAATAGTTGTTATATCACCCATCAGTATACAAGCAGAACTGGTATAGCAATTGCATTTAAATTTTTCAGAAAAATACTTCAGGTCTTTTGCAGTGGGTTTCCCATCTACGGTGAACTGTCCATTTTTCCCAGCTTGAATAGCAAAGTTAACTGGGTTCAGGTGAAGGTAGTCAGTTGAATTCCAGTCTTTCCTGAAACATACTCCTGCTCCTTGGCAAAGCACTTGGCTGCACATTTTGGCTGCTAACGTGAGGTTGATGATGTAAGGATTCAGGGTAGTGCTTAGGTAATTGGATAGGTTGCTGCAGGCCCCCTGTGAAATGACAAGGTCAGGAAATCAAAGGATAGGTTAATTGATACATGAATTCATTCATGACAAGAAGCAACTTTTAAAAATTCAAGATTAAAACTGATGGAGTAAGAGGTTGAAGATATTTCAATGTTTTCATCCATCAAGGAAAAATTAACTCAACTGCTTTTTCTTTTTACAGCATTTGTAAGAAAGGATCATGTGCTATTCCATGACTTTTAATGAGCAGCCCACAAATGAAGGCTTCTGATACTGGAGACTAGGCCTTCCTCAATAAGTCATAATCAGGAGAAGCTGAATAAGTGGCTCAATGGTTAAGCATGTGTTCAGAGACCCATTATCCTGACTGAATTCTTAGTGCTGGTGATTTCAAGCTGTGCAAGGGTGAGGATCTCTTAGACTTTCTAATTTTTAGTTCTTACTTTGGTGACTGTGGGGAAATTAACTTTGCTGTGATTTGCATCATCTGTGAAATAAGATTCATTGTTGCACCTGCCTTATTTGGTTGTCATACAGAAGCAGCAAGGGAGAATCTTATTTATAAAAAAATTGGTGTAACACACAACTAAGAGTATTGTGATTTAGCCATCAGAAAAGAATACATGTAATACGCATTCTACTTGTTAGATAAGTTTACACAGCATCAGAATCAATGGTTTCTAAACTTGTAGCTTTATAATGAAATGGTTCAACTGGGCATACTTTTTATTAAATATTAGATATATTTTAATTCATGAAAGAATTTTGAGAGCCTGATCACAAGTACACATATTTATAAGTATGCTCATAATCTGCTATGAATGGTGATTGATGGAAGTGTCTCAACTTGAGGTGGGAAAACCTTAAAGCCAACTACAAAAATCATCAATGGCATTCACTTTATTTTAAATGAACAATCTTATTGACTAAGGTGATGGTGCTAATCCTTTAGAGGCCTAAAGAAGTGGCAGTGATAATCTGGCTGAAAATGTCAAGGAATATTGGCAGTTTGGTTTTCAAATTCTTTCTCATTACCTTCCTTGTGATAAGGCGTTTTGCGCTAAGCAAAAGGTAACCCAAAGATAACTATGACCTAATCCTCATGAAACAATGAATGTGTTTACCTTATTCAGAAAAAGAGACTTTAAAGACTTGAGAAATAAGAAGATGATCCTGAAGTATTTAGGTAGGTTGTTCTATCATTGGAGTCTTTACCAGAGTAAGTTTCCCAGCTGGGTTAGAGAGAGGAAATGGAAGGAGGAAGGAGAGATTCAAATCCTAGAGGCCCTCAACCTGCTATGACCAGCTTTGAAGATAGGAGGAGGAAGCTAGTGGTCTCTAAAAGCTGGAAAGATTACATTGGAATGGAAAAGAAAAACTGGTTGACACTCAGCTGAAAACCAATCAGGAAATGAAGAATGAGTTGCCACAGCCACAGAAAATCAATTGTCAACCATATAAACAAGGAAGGAAGCTTTGCCAACATTTTGATATGAATCTGAAAAGATGTGTGTTGGACTTCTAACCTGCAGAACTGTGAGACAACAAATGTGAGTAATTTAATTTGTTAAATTTGTTTGGCTGGAATAAAAACTGATACACTATCCCTCTTCATAATTCTCTCTTGAATGGTGTCCAAAATCAAAATGCCGTGGCTTAATTGATATATAGCCAACAAGGTATAAATATCCCTGTCATTGGTACAACCCTCCTTGTCGCCTGTCCTCACACACACACTGTTTGTTTTAAGGCTTCGGCAGGTCCATTTTCACCCTTAAGACCCTTTAGATGTAAACATAGGTAACAAAAACCGAAAAAGACATTTCAGTATTATTTGAGTATGCACTGAATCTATATTATTTATGAAGGCTTTATAATGTAATGTTTTATAGTGCCTATTTTCAAAGTCATGACATTTTAAAAATGAACTGCCTTGTTCTGGCACCAGTAGGAGCTCACTCCAGTACACTTCTGGCTATGGTGGAATGGAAGGGAATAGTTGGATTATGTGCCAGTAACTCTGCAATAACTAGCATTTCAAGTTGTCATCAAAACTTGGAGACAAGATAAGTGATCCATGACTCTATTGATTGCAAGTGATCAATACAGGGGTAGAATACAGGGGTAGATAATACTATGACTAACATTTAGTATGACCATAATTTGGGAGAGAAAGAAGAAATTTATTGCATAATGTCTCCCCCCAAAAAATAGTTCCAAGCAGAAAATATTTAAAATAAAATTTGGAAGCCTGCCTCCAAAAAATGCTAAAGATGACCTGCAAGTGATTAGAGTGACTCTAAAAGAAACTAGATACATATAATACTTTACATCATCCCAGATATTGAGAACTCTTTCCGCAGAAGAATTCTCACCTCAAAAAAAGAGAAATGATTTAGATAATATATAAACGGTCCCATCATAGATTTAATATAACCCATCATAGAGTTAATACAACTCTGATAGACTTGAGAAAATAAACAAAAAAATTTTGTTAGTTGCTGAGAGGTTACTTGTTAAATAATTTCCTGATAGAAAATATTTTACTAAAAACATACACTTCTTTCTGTAGCTATGTTTCCTGTCATTTCTTTTCACTGGTGATCAAACCAAACAATAGCATAATACCAGATAGGCAGCGAGAGCTCAGATAATCTTGAAGGCTACAAGACTGAAGGTTTTTAAGTCAAGGAGCACTGGTTTTGCAGTGGATAAGCAAAGGGATGTTACCCAAAGCTCAGTGCTGAGAGCTGACCCCTTAAAGATGCATAGGTTTGGAAACCGGAAAGTTCGACTCTAGTCTATAAACTGGAAAGCTCAGAGCTGTCCAGTCCACGTCCACTCAAAGGCACCCTCAAGGACAGGGTAGAACTGCCCCTGTGAGTTTCTAAGACTGTAGGTCTCCACCCTCAGCCTCCATTTTATTAGCACCTAATAACCCATGGAGATTAAAATACAAGAGTTGAATCATACCAAGCAGAGATATACAATCATTACCACAATCAATTTGAGAATATTTTCTTCTTTCTTGTACTCATTGTTATCAGATTCCCAATTCCTTGCAACCTCCCTATCATCAAGAAACCATTAGTCAGTCCATGGCTGTCTCATTAGGTTTACCATCCTGAATTTCATATACAGAAAAAGAGTAATTCTTATTTAAAAATAATTTTAAAAACACATATATAATCAAATCTCCATAGTTTAATCATATGGGATTTTAAAACATGATATTCAATGTAAATGCTCCTGTTGACCCAAAGTTGTTATAGAGTGCACTTGTAAAACATTTTGCCTAATAGCTTACTTTCCAGTTATGGGTCTTGTTGTGTCAGACTGTAACACTTTACAAGAAAAGAAAAGCCCCGTCTTGTGCCTGGTGTTTGTGAACTACTGATGTTGAGGATAACTGTCCAAGGTGGACACACTGCACCCACAGGACTCCTCACTCTGTCCCGTCAATCACTCTAAATTGAGCTTGTTTCTTTATTTTAAATGAAGTAAGAATATGTGCTGTTCTTCCTGAAGGAAGAACAGATCTCTCAAAAGTCTGTCTGGTCCTTTAGTAGAAATTCTATTCTGTACAGATCCCATGATAGAACTGTGGACATGGAGCTTCATTAGGCATCTTCAATATCTCACAAGTCATGATGCTCCAAATCCATTGAAGAAGGAAAAGTTCAACTCCAATTCCATACTATCTATGTAACAGCCTACCCTTGTATTGTATTGTCGAGAAGGTCTGAAGTCACAAGTGGATATCTGATAAGGAGAATTGAATGAGGGTGAAAACAGAGGAAGGAGAAAGCAGTAGGTCATAATAGTGAAAGGTCTTTTATGCTAATCACATTTTTCTGGAGAGAATGGATATCAAACTAAATGGACATTTTTTCCTCATGGAATATATATATATATATATACATATATATATATATATAGTTTTATTTATAATGGGTACTACAAAATTTAAGACAATGGGAAGAAAAATTAGATTCCATTCCTATTCCTTTCCCTTAAGAAGTAAACAGCATAAAATTTATTTTGAACAATTTTCAATATGTAATCACTGATAATCCTCGCTCCCCGCAATGTCCATATAAAAACATTTTTCCTTGCCTCTCTTTCCCTAATGATAGTATTTTTAATTAAAAGGCTTTGAGTCATGCTAAACACTCCTCCAAACCCTCCCTGAAATAAATTTCCCAGCTTTACTCTCAGATTATACTCAAAATGCAAACACACATCTGCACTCCCACCAATAATAACCCTGTGCTCCGAGACATCACCAGCAGTCACTTCTCCCTGCTCCCATGCTTGTCTTTCTCCTTCTATTCTCAACTCACCTAAGTGATTCTAAAATCCTGGTCAGATACAGCCACTCTTCTGCCCCCAAACCTGTAGTGAATAGCTTCTCACCTGAGAAAATGCCACATTGTGGTCTATGAAGCTATTTGATCCTCCTTGGCTCTCACAGTCCACTCTCCCCCTAGTGACATCCCAGTCACACTGCAGTCCCTCCCATGTACCCCACAGACTGCTTTCCTCACTTGAAGTACTTGCTAAGCAGAGATTGGCTGGGACTATCTCATTCAAAGAGCCCCGTCCCGCCATTCTCCATCCTGCCTACATGGCTACACTGATCCTCACCAAACTCATTACTCATCGCATATTATATCCACATATATTGCAATTGTGAGATTGTCCTTCTCCAGCAAAAGGGCTTGCTTTGCTCATTAATACCTGAGGGTTTCCAATATATGGGATCCAAGGCAGTTGCATCTATAGAAGCAATAAGTGGATTTAAAGTTTAGTCAAGCAAGGGGCAGGGTGTTGCCAGAGCTCTGGTGGGCCAGGGGTTATGCGTGGGCTTCCATTCCAGTGGTTGCCAGTTTGAAACCACCAGCACCTCTGTGGGAGAAAGACTGGGCTTTCTATTCCCATGAACTGTTCCAGTGTCAGAAATGCAAAATGGAGTCACTGTGCTTCAGCATTGAGTTGATTGCAGGCCAGAGGGTTGTAGCAGGGAAGGAGGGAAGGAAATGGAGAGCTAATAACAATGAGTTACAAGAAGGAAGTAAATATCCTAGAACTGACTGTAGTGATATTTACACAACTCTTTTGATATGACTGAACTATTGAAGTGTATGATATGTGAATTACATGGCAATGCACTCATTTAAAAAACACATGAAGAAAAGCAAAAGATAATTGTGAACAAGTCATGGAAACCTTTATTAAGAAAAAAATCTAAATGGAAACCTGTTGCTTCTTGACAGACCTTTCATCTATGTTTGAATACTTCTGAAGAAAGTGTTTGCATCTAAGCAGACTCCTAACTCCCCCTTCCTCCCCCTCCCGATGAATTGTGCACCACATCAAACAGATAGTTTTTGCAGGAATTAAACTGTCACATTCCTTTAGGGTATTATTTAAGTTTAAGGAACAAAAGAAGACTTTAGGGTCAGAACATGACTGTGGGTTAATGAAGAAAAGTTTTCTCAACAAATATCCTTAGAACAGCCTGTTTAACCTTGAGTGTGCATTGTCATGAGGAGGAAATAAAAAGTCAATACAACTTTCCTCTCTTCTTTGACACCCATGGAGGTTTCCATTTTCTTTAAACTTACTAAAAAATACCCTAAATATTACCCTATTTCCTTTGACAAATTCTACCAAGACTATGCCCTTTGGTATCCCAGAAAATGGTCATCATACTCTTCTGAGCTTAACTTCTTCACCTTGAATTTTACTGGTCTGGCAGCATATACCCTAGGAAACCAGTTTTGAATGGACCTGTTATTTTTAAGCCACATCAATGAGACTAACACTAGTGTATTATTCAGAGACCTTATTCACTGCCATCTGCTCACTGCAGAAATATACTTAAATTGTATTTTATTTTATTTCAAAGAAATCTATGTATATAAGAACTGGAACACAATACTTTTTGCCTTAACTCCCCCTTTTATTTTTATGACAGTCTATCAGTTAGTTACAAGTAGTCAAAATAGGAAATTAATAGACCAGAAGGGAGCAAGCATTTCATGAAAGGTTTGGATTGTCAAAAGTTGCTGTAACCACTCAACTTTGTCTTTTAATGAAATTGCAGCCATTCTTATTGCCTTTTCCTCATATTCTCTCAATAAATGAGCATGATTACATTCCAAGGAGATTCATTGGTAGAAAATGAAATCTAACTTTGAGGTGATTTTCATTTATGAAATACAAATCCTTTTTGTTTTAAACCATTTAAAATGACAAAAGTCCTTATTTAGCACACAGTTAAACAAATCAGGTAGAAAACAGGTCTACACTTAATTAGCCCTGCAGTGAGCAGGCAGTGAGTGGCCAAAAGAAAGCTTATCTAAGAAAGATATTCAATAGTCACTCAGTGTATGAGAGAATGACTGGATACTCATTGACTGGGAGACCTCTTTTGAGAAGAAAAACCAACCAATATTGTGCCAGAAGAAAAAGATTGTAGACTTGTGTTTTTCTTCTTCCAGGGCAGAGGATTTCAATTAATCTTCTGATAAGTCTGTTCTATCATGGGAAGGCAAAGACAGTAGTCTCTGCTTTAAAACATTACCACAACTATTACCTGTGCCCATGTACATGCTCTGGTCTAGTTGGATTTGTAAGGTAGAAATGGGATAAGTGCTGGAAACACAGGGAATCCAGGACAGGTACCCCCCCTCAGAATCTGTAATGAGAGCAGCAATAACAGGAGTGTAAGGGGAAGGTGGGGAGAGAAAGGGGAGCCGGCCACTGTGAACTGCTTGTAAACCCTTCACATGCAGACAGACAGCACAAAACTGGGTGAAGAGAGACACTGATCAGTGTAAGACATGAAAAATAATAGCTTATAAATTATCAAGGGTTCATGAGGAGGATGGGTAGGGGACAGAAGGGGAGAAAAGGAGGAACTGATACCCAGAGCTCAAGTAGAAAGAAAATATTTTGAAAATGGTGATGCTAACAAATGTACAGATGGATGGATGGATGGATGGATGGTGATAAGATCTGTATGAGCCCCCAATGATTTTTAAAATAAAGCATTTTTTTAAAAAAAAAGTAGCACCGCACAAATGAAAATTGTTTTTACTTTAAATTGAGCATCCACTACTAGATGCCAAGCATGATACTTATTCAATACCATTTAAAAAATGAGAATTCAGGAGAAAGCAAAAGCAAAAACCTGCTATCAATCGTTTTCTAATTTATGGAGGTCCCCTGTGTGTCCGAGTTGAGTTTTGCTCTCTCAGTGCCTGTAACTGCCTGTAACACTCATCACTGAACCACTTATAGCCATCCTCACAGACCATAAAGATTTAAGTGGGCTTTCTCTATTTCCCATCAATTCAGCTTACCTTGCTTCCGGTCAAATTGACACCTGACCAGAACACAACACCAGAGACACCCAAAGCAACACTTTCACCAATTGTGTTCACAAGTTCATACTGGCAAAAGGGATACAAAGTGTTAAAACGATGCCAAATGCAGCAACACTAAAGCAAGTATTTTTTATCCAAAACATTAGTAGAGAAACATGAAAGCAAATGCTGATCTGAGCGTCCTAGTTCAATGATTCCCTCTGTGTACTCCTGTTCCTAACCAAGCCACTGTTCCGTGATATCAACTCGATATTGCTGTTTTAGGACGATGGATGAAAGCAGGGGGCGTGCGGTGGGATGGGGTACGGGGTGGTGGTGAGAAAGGTTATTCATATATTACCTCTGCTCCCTTCTTTTTCATGGTTGCTAAGATTTTGTGATAAGTAGCAATATGCAAAGATACCTATTTTATCTCCTTTCAAAAATCATGCTAAGTTCCAATCATGGTACTTGTGGACACTATTGTATAACCTCCCCCACCCCTCCACAGCCCACCCCTTGATCGCCTTACCTGAGAAAGGTATCTTGTAGGCACATCAGTAAACACTGGGCGGGCATACATATATATGGGAATTTGGATATTTATGCTGTGTAACCCAGCAAGCCTATGAGCTTCCAGAACGCGGTTCCGGACAAACAATGCGCTGAGGAAGCTAGACCTGAGGCGATAGCTCAGATATATGTTTGGGTAAAGGGCGACGCTCTCCTTCCACAACCAGGAGAGCTGGTCATTCCTCCTCTTCTCTATGTCATAGCAACTGCCATTGTAATTGGGTTTCGTGTACTCATGATTGTAACACTCGGGGAAAAGATAAAAACCCCACAGATATTGTGGACGAAGATGTTTTGCTAATTGTAGAGTCTGAAGATGGAAATCCTTCCCTGCGCTTTCAAATTCCTGTTTGGCTCTCTTGGTGGCCTCAAAGATACTGAGATATGGGTATTGTTGCTTAATCAAGTCAATAGATAAATCCCTGTAAAAGTTTTTTGGCTTCCAGTTCCTATCCCAGAGGGGCCTCCAATCCTCCCAGTCAATGACACCCAAGCCGGTCTTGTTTGCACTCACAACAGAGAGAATGTCTTGCTTGGCTTTGGCCAGATGCTTTGTTAAATTTCCCATCTGGGGGAGCCCGCCATTCACACACATGCCTCTTTTTTTGCTTTTAAAGGGGTAGTGGCCCAGCCTAGTAGCATAAAATAATACAATCCTTTCCTCAGATGTATGTAATCGGGGACTTCCTATTAAGGAAAAGAGTTTCAGATCTAGCGACACTTCAAATTTACGAGGGCACAATTCCACCGGAGCGTTCCACGCCCAGAGTAAAGTATCATTGGAGAATGGGTTCCGTGCGTACTGGAGAGCCAGGCAGCCTGGGAGCAGAAGGAAGACTAGCACTGCCTGGAAGGCCTCACTACACCCCACGCTCCCAGAGGAGACGTGTCTGATCCCTGACCCTCCCATTTTAATAAGGGATTGTGGTGAGAAACCCGTGTTTGTTCCTGCAGCCTGGGTTGGCCCAATATGCAGTGCAGGATAGAAATAAGCAACAGGATGCAGTGACGCTGATGGCTATGAAGGCAAAAGTACTATATTTAAATATTAGTCTTCTTGCTTCATATCTTTGGAATATTTTGCAAGTTGCTTCATCTATAACTGAAAAAATAAATGTAGAAGTTATCCTTAGACTGCATTTCAGTAGCAAAGATATACTGCTTTATCTAGATTTCTATTTGAACACAAGGAGTTGGACTTTAGAAAACATTTGAATAATATGTCTCCATATAATTTCCATAATGACTTTTTCTCATCTCCCATCGCCACTGTACCTGAAGAAAGGCAATTGCAGCATTTTTTCATTTTTGCTCCCTGGGCAAGCAAAACTTTATCCCAATCTCTTAGTCAACCCTGTGAAGTGAAATTAAGTCCGAGGGAATCCTCGCATTTTTTGCTGTTGCCTCTTGAACACTCTGTTCTAGTGTTCTATTAAATATTAGCCACAACTTTGCTGTGACTTTGCTGTGGTGGCTTGTATGTTGCTGTAATGCTGGAAGGGAAGTCACTAGATTTCAAACCAGCACAGTCACCCGAAATGGACAGGTTTCAGACCTTCCAGACAAAGAACAAGGTACAGGCTGTCCATGGGTGAGTGATTAGCCACCAAAATCTTATGAACAGCAGGAAAGCATTGACCAATATAGTGTCAGGAGATGAACCCCTCCATTTGGAAGGCACTGAAAATATGACTGAAGAGCAGCTACCACCTAGAAACAGAGGTTACCATCATGACATGCGTGGACTAATCACTGAACCCTTCATTTGCTAAAAGAGCATGGCTCAAAATGAAAGAGTGCTTTGTGAAAACTCCTTTACAATCAGAAAATATTGAAAACGTCACCTAGAAAAAATCTTTTTTTTTTTTTTTTCTGTTAGCTGTTGTTTTTCCTTTTAATTGGGGCTGGTTAGAGAAAGCTCATCATCATTTTTTTCCTTTTTCTTTTTTACCACTGTAAATTTGTGTATAATTCTTCACAAATATTGCAAGAACTGCAAGTGAAGTACCACACTGTTAATTTCTCCTTCATCAATTCTGACAGCAAGGTTTGATTCAGTAGCTGAAAGAGCTTTGTGGAAATGTCTTACAACTCTCCCAGGATTGTGCTTAAAGTGCCTACCATAAGCGAACCGATGCCTTTTTCTCAGGCCTCACTTCCTCACTGTTCACTGCAGTATTGGACGATATTGACCTATGCCAATGTCTGCCTCAGCTCTGATGATGGCTGTGCACTAGGAATATAATTGCTTATTTTCCTACAAATTTCATGGTAGAATTCTGTCAATAATAAGCCAAGCATTGCTTACAAATACTCCTATCAATGAACTAGGAGAAATATCCTTTGAAACAACGCTCCATTAGGTTGTGCTTTAACAGACTTTGATGTGTACACTCGATATTAAATATGTACTACTTCATAGCTTTCATGGAAAAATGCTGGTTCTAACTTAGCTTAGTAATAAAACCATATGGTGGAGTTTAACCTTTTGATAGTCTTTTCTAAGAATGATTATGTTGTCATTTTGATTGGTATGAAATGGAAAGTCATTGCCTATTTTGTGGTACTGTTAAAATATTGAGTCTAGGTTAAGTTATTAAACCCCATATCATTTAGCATTCACTAATTGTAAAATGTGTTTATAAAATTCAACATATTTACATGCTGTCATTCAAGGAGAAAACTAGAAACTTTCTTCTTAATTAGAGTAGTTGTAGACGACAGTGTAGGTACATTGAGGCGTTTACCATTCTATCCTGGAATAGAACCCCATTGATGCCATGATTGTGGTGGACTGCTAACCACAGGGAATGCTTCTACCCTGTCCTATAGCACCAACAAGAATAAAAATCAACTACATGGACGTGAGATTTTAGCTAGGAATATGTTTCTTTACCTTAGCAAGGTTTCCATTCATCTTTATCCCTTTAAAAACAGGGCTCTAAAGATGACACTATAGTGTTGTTCAGTTTCATGAAGTCCATTTCAACCCTTCGCAAATCCATGTGGCAGAGTGTAACTGCCCCATAGGTTTTACATGGCTACAATCGTCACGGAAGCAGATGGTCAGTTCTTGGATGTGACCTGACAATCTTTTGGTTAGCACCTATGTGCTTAACCATTTGCAATATCAAACTTATTGAGGAGAACACCTTGATCAGGATAAAATGAAATTGGAAAAACAACTACTGTCTTATTTGTTTTTGAAAAAAATTGTCCCCAGACTTATAGTACTGCTTTTCATAATTTAAGTCCTCATGAATTTTCTTACTCATAACCTAGAAAATATTGGCCTAAAATAATATTGGGAAGCTAAGTTTCTAAGATTCTTACTCTGTGTTTTTAATCACTTTTTCAGGGTATATATTATTTTTCAACCAGTTAGTCTATAGTTTCAACCCAAAGACTGACATCTATCTCAAATTAACAGTTTGCATTGATCCAAGTTCAAAGTTTTTATAAACTTTTAAAGAGTTTTGTATAATATTTTCAAAGCCCAGAAATCCATCTGAAAATTCATTCTCTAAAGAAAAAACTGATATCATTTTCAGGCAAGAGAGAAGCTTGTCAACAATTTCTTCATAAGTTTATGATAGTTTATAAGTAATATGATCAGAAATAGACATCATGATGCCCAAGAAATATACATGATGCCCAAGAGGAGTTGATAGCATTTGGAGTAGAATGCCAATTCTGTTTCCCTTCCCCTTTCTCCTTTTTTGAATGTTACTGTTACCACAATCAATATCCTTTTGTTTTTTGTTTTATCTTTCTCTTCACATTGTCAGTGTGCCCCAAAGGACATTTATGGCACAGGCCAGAGTGTTTCATGTTAAAGTACTAGTTCTTCATCTGTTTTCAATAGTAATTAAGAGTTCTTATATTTGTTTATTGTTTTGAGTTTGTTCTATCAAGTTGAATCCAATATACAGTATATTCAACAAAATTGAGAGAGAAAATGTACAGAATTTCCCCATACAGTTTCACCAAGATGTAATCTTTATGGGAGCAAATCTCCGGTTTCCTACCACATCTGTGTGTGTCATTGCCCCCTGACCATTTGGTCAACAATAGTGTTGGCTCTTTGCGTTTCCCAAAGCAGGCACTATTAAATAACACCAGAATGAATCACCAAAGAGAAAGACTTTAAAGTGTGGCAGATTACATCATTTCTAGTACTTTTTCACAGACAACCACATAAGGCTTTGAATTAGAAAGGAACACAAGGTACTTACTTTTGAGGTAAAGATGGAAAAATTCCTTTCTAAAATATAAGGTCAGAAATGATTACAGATCACCTTATGGCACTCCAGTATTTAACCAGTTGGGTGAGAAAGGCTGCCCTTTGCCCAGTCAATTAATGACACATGAATCTTTTGAGGTGTGTCAAAGTAATAAGGATATTGTTTGGTGGGGCGCAAAACCAGATTCATTGTAGAACAGACAGCACCAGTTCAGATGTATCTAGATGATAAAACACATTTCTGCCAATATAAAAAGATTTCAGGAACATCTATGCAAAATTTTAGATTGGTTGTTATTGTCAGAAAAATGCAACCCAACAGGGACATATAACAAAAATGGGACAATCTTCTTGGCAAATATTGGAGAAGTCCCAACAGAAGCGAATCCTGAGCATAAACACTAAGTGCATGAAATCTGTTCTTTTTCTTTACATTGGAAATCAGGAAAGAAGGCCCATTATTTCTGCTTCTTTCCTTCTTCAGCACTGACCAGTGGGCAGAGCCACTTCAGAGTCATTCCTGCCCACAGCATGAGCTAACTTACCAGTCTCATTTCAATTCCCCTAGCCAAAGCCCTCACCTGGCTGGCCTCTGGGGACTCTGCAAAAACAGCAGACCTCATAGGCAACTTGAAATAGACCTCTCCAGTAGCCAAGTAATTCTTTGCACCATTTAATTTTTTTCTCCTCTAATTCCACATTTCTCAGCATTCCTCAGCTGCTCCCTTTCCACACCCCACTCCCCACCAAGCATTTCTCATTCCTTTTCTCAGGAGACATGTGCACAGAACACCCCACTAAAGAAGCAGGGAGCCCCACCAAACTGCATTTTATTGTTTTTACTCTTTGGTTTTAATATTCTTTTAGGTGAATTGATATTCCTTTTTGACACTAACATCCTCTTTCCAGGAGCGCCTGTTCCTGACCAGAGACACAATCCTCCCTGGTAATAAATACCCCCAAGCTCACCCCACCACCCCACGACGAAGGATTTTGTTCAGACTTTTCTCCCTGACAACGGAGATGAAGTTTCACTGGAGTTCACACAGTCATAGCAGCAGCAGAACTGTAGTCCCCACCTTTTTAAACCTCAACCTATTGTTTACACTCCTATATTTTCTACTCATATAAATATGCCCCCTTCAACTTTGTTTTTCCTCGTTTGCCTTTTTCTTTATGATTCCTTTACCTTTTCTGCTTTAAGACTACTAAAGTGATCTGATGTTCTGCTTTTTAACATTTTAGCAGTGTCCTGTAGCATTTTAAAATTAAAGTATATTATAAGACTATTTTTGCATTCTATGAAGATTTTTGTTGCTCAATATAGACCAAATTTTCAATCAAGAACTCTTCCCACACCTCGGTCAATTGGTGTCCCACTTAAAATCTGGTCACTGTAGTATCATATCTATCTTTCTATCTCTCTATATTTCTATCTCTATCTTTGTCTCTATCTCTCTCTATATATCCTACTCGTTTTCTTATTTGCTCACATAATTTTTCTCTCTCTCCCTTTTTTCATTCCTTTCTTCTCAGTGAATATACTTCCATACTACCTATTAAATCTCATTACTACGTATTAGATCTTACTGCTTCTCTTAAAACACATTATTATTATTATTATTATTATTATTATTATTATTATTAAAAACACTAGGTGTATCCAGATAACTCCTTTCAATGTTAATTGAACAAACTCTGAACACTACAGTTTGTAAAATTCTATGGATTACACTTGCAGCATACTTTCTGATGATTAATCAATATATAGACAATCATTATGTGTTCTGAAGTACAGTGCCCTGGAAAATACTTTACCTCCATCCTCTCTAGCCTGCCCAGGGAAAGGAAGTACTTCTCTTAGGGCTACGTCCTAGACGAAGACCTCTCTCCTGGGGAAAGCACAGGGGGGATCAAGTGGCTATAATGTTATAGTGTTAGGTGCTAGAGATTCTGTGCACCACAGAACTAAGCACTGGTCCAGCACCATCCTTACAATTGCTCCCATGCTTGAGTGTTCTGTTTCAGCCACGGTGTCCACCTGCTCATCCACCTTATGTTTTGTTGCTCCCCTTCTACTTTGTAAAGCTTGAGTTTCTTCTTCAGGGCCAGGTCTCTCCTGAGGCACCAGGAAAAAAACACCCTTCACATTCCCATGGACCCTGAGAGATAACACGGGGGTGAACACTCTTGGATGGCAAACCTATGCTTTGGGGATTCCTGGAACTTTATTAAGCCTTAGAAAATTTTGTGGGTTTTTTTTTACTATGAATTGTTCTTTAGTTCTCTCTGCCTGGTGTTCCTTTTATCTCCAGGGTTTTGTTTGTTTTTACATTGAATCTTCTGAAAATTGGCATTCTGCTTCTGGCTTTGATAGAGATAAATCATAATTCTGGCATCATGTTGTTTTGTGGTCTTTTAAAGAAGATTGTTCAGCCATTTTTTAAGTGGCTTCATCCAGTTGAAACAGTTATGCTCCTACTTTTGGATGTTTTACAGTTTTGAGAATGCTGCACAATTGTTAATATGCATAGCAGAAAATTTGATCAGTGTGTCTAACCTACAAGCAGTTAGAGATTGGGCTTATGACTTTCATATAAAATGGTGTCTTCCTTGAAGGAAAATTGCACTTTGAGGTTAGTATAGAAATGGGAGATAAAAGGAAATATATATATATACATATATAATATGTCAGGTTTGTATCTTCTCACCATACTTATTCAGTTATTTTGTTGTAGCAATTCATCAGGAAGCTGGATTCGATGAGTAAGATTGTGGCATCAAAATTGAGGGAAAACTCACTTTCAACTTGCGATACACAGATGACTCAACCAGAAGTATTTCCTTATGACAGTCAAGGATCACAGCAAAAGTGTGGATTATAACACAGAGTTAAGAAAACCGAAACCCAGCTTCTCTGGGAGTTTCTTTTACATTTCAAGCACTAGATGGGAAAATTTAAAGCATTTAATAAGCCTTATGTTATTGCATCAATCTAATTAATTAAATATGATTGTAGAATACAGTTTAGCGAGGTTCAATAAATACCATTAAATAACCAGCTAAAACTATCAAGAAAACAAGGAAAAATTGTCAATGTGTAATATATAGTGAAGTGGCTCTCTTGCAGACATTAGAGAGGTCTTGTCTAATTTCTTCAATGATTTTAATCCATCTAGAATGCATTAGAGATATACAGACCAAATCTGCAATATTATCAGTAATTTGAGCCATGGCAACAGATTACAAAAGGGTCATAGAAATTTTAATTTTCTATTTTTATTGTTGTTGTAGTTATGTTTTCAAGTGAGAGCTGACTTAGAGAAACACTATCCTTACCCATAGGAAACAGCCTCGAGTGCTGTGCCTTCCTGAAAGCATTCTCAAACTTATTCCCTTCACTGCAGACATGGTGTCAATTCATCTCATGGAGAGTCTTATTTCTCATTGACTCTCCATTGTACCAAGAAAAGTGTCTTTTTCCAGGAGCAGGCCTCTCTTGATGACATGTCCGAGGATGTGAGATAAAGACTCACCATCCTCATTTCTGAGAAACTCCCAGTCTGTCCTTCTTACAAGATAGATCTGTTCATTCTTTTGGGAGTTCACGGTGATGCCAATGATCTTCACTAGCACCAAATTTCAAAAGGATCCATCTTTCTGTGCCTTCCCCCTTCATTGCACAGATTCTGCATGAATGGGACACCATTCCTTTTCATGTTCTCATTCTTACACTTACAGATGATATGACAGACTGATTCAAGATTTCCATTCCCAGTCTACTTTAGTTCAACAGCGCCTGAGGAGTTGCACGTTCTGAACTCCATTTCCTTTTTTGATTACTTTCTCTTTTCCTAGACCTATACTTAATGCTGTCCACATTGACCAGAAGGGAAGTTCACAGATAGTCTGCCCATTTTAAGTCAAGCCACATCAGCAATGAAGTTTCTGAAAGCTTTATCTCAGGGTTATGATAAAGGTCCATTCCACTCAAAGATCGATCACTGGAGGTGCAACGGATTTATGTATTGCTGGTTGTGATAGTAACCCAATCTGGTGTTAGTTTGAGGATAAAGAGTGCAGGGGTGGAGTCCAGCCTGTCAATATAGGGGTACGAATGAGATTTCTGTGTGGGCTTGGCCTTCTCCTGAGAGTTCTGGGAAATGTGGTCATTCCTTACTCACGGCTCACTTTCTTGGAGACTCTACGGAAAAATCTTACTCCCTGCGAGACATCCCTGAGGAGAAGCCACATGGAGCTAGCCTAGTGCCCTGAGCCAGACAAGCCACATGGAGGCAACCAGACTTTTGAAGCCAGAGGAGCCACTTGGAGACCCCTGCCAGCGCTGAGATTTTTACAGCGCTACTGGATCCAAAGGCATTCTCCCTGACTTGCTGGTGATCATCTTGCATTCAGCATCACTGCATGTGTTTCATGAATCTGAAGAAGACATTATAGACTGGTACCAGACATATGGGCTAATATTAGACTTGTGAACTTGGACTGGACTGGGTTGGAATGCTTTCTTAATGTACATTTATCTTCCCTATAAAACGCTCTCATATACATATGCGTGTTTCTGGGTTTGTTTCTCTAGTCTACTCAGACTAACTTGTCAATATATTTTTCAGTAGGGTTCATAATAATTTTGTTTTTCTTTGTTTTTTGAGAGAGAAAAGGAAACAAATTTTGTCTTAAAATAGAATATCTGCCCCCTAAAGTAACCATATAACTGACAAACCTGAATAAGGCCGACCTTCTGTAGAATATGACTGTAGAATATGAGTCATCATTCATATATATGCACCATTCTAGTGGTCTACATATTACTATGATGTAAGAAGCTGTGCCACCAGTATTTCAAATACCAACACAGTCCTTGTAGACTGGTTTCAACAGAACTTTAAGTGAGTCAGTATGAGGGAACAAAGGATGTGAAAATATGGGTAGTAGAGGGGTGAGCAAATGAAATTTAACTAAAATAAGAATTAAAATGAGCCAAGAATTATGAAAAATCCTGAAAATAGTTAACATCACAGTAAGAACATAGTAAAAGGGACCACAATTATAAGGATAATTTATAAAATTAATAGAATAGAATAGAAATTTGGACTCCAGTGCTGGTTGAGAAAATGAAAGGGATATCCAAGATATCAAATTGAAGGCTTATCATATTCATTTTTGATACAGCAATATCAGATTGTTGATAAAATTAAACTCAAAGTTGAATTAACAATGTGATTGTGGAGGCACTGAGTTTATTTTAATGCTGGTAGAATAATTTGGGAAAAGATATCAATAGTGGTTATATAAGACAAAAACTACAATCAACACTACTGAATTATACATGTAAAGGTTGGTGAATTGGAGAATATTTTGTGTATGTTTTTGCTACAAAAATTATATAGTTGCATGAATAACACTGAGAACAAGGAAGAAGAAAATATTCTAAAACTGATTGCTGTAATGATTTCACAACTCTTCTTGATTTGATTTAATTAAAAATTGCATGACATGGGGAAGATGTGTCAATAAAACTACTTTTTAAAAAATCTAATGTGGATTACTAGGAAGCAAAACAAGCAGGGAAACAATATGTTATGTTTTTCTGCCCCATTCTCTTCTAATTAAAAATGACACACCTTCTTGCCTTTGCTTCACCTTCAACTGCTTAGATAGATGTTCTTTACTTCAAAACTCATTGTCTTTCATCATCTTTTCCCTAATCTGTTTCGCCTCAAACATTTTTCTAAAGAAAACGCTGTAGACTCTCCTTCTTGTTCTCCATGCTTTTCTGTCTTTCTCCTTATCTCAAGTCCTCCATTAGTTACCATACACCTTCAAGTTTAGATTTTATTACTTTTCATATTCTGGTCGAACCCACTGGCATCTGAACAATGGCAACATCACAGCAACACAGAAGCCATCATAGTACAGCAGAGAGACTATTGAATAACGGTGACATAACCAAACATTCTATTTTAAGGCAAAATGACTTTCCTGTTTCTCAAAACAAAACCCAAAACAACTATCACAAGCCATTTTTTCTGTCTTTCTTGTATCTCAGAACATGTTAAAACTTTCACCCCAATTCTTAAAAATGGGGTATGAGAGTTTGAACACAGAGGCACATGACTCAATGTTCACTCCAGGTCTGAGTTAGAACTAAGTATATTTTGCTCTTTTCTCTCTCAACTGTGAAACCCGTAGACAGACATAGGGAAGGAAGCCTGTTTCTCCATCATTAAGTGGAAGATATGGGAAGGATGAACCTAACTGAGGATTTTGACACAAGACTCTTATCAGATATTCCCTCAGCTATCCTCAGGATATATATCCCTTAGGTCCACCCTGTCAACTCCCCCTCAGTCATCTAATTAAACTAACCAATCCAAATATTCACAGTCGTGATTTTAACCAAAGACTCCCACTTCCAGTGTCCTAACCTCAGTGGTTGTCTCTGCTACTGCCAGTTCCAATCAGAATGCTGCCCATGTAATTCTCTGATCTCATAAAGATGCTTCTGTTGAATCACCGTTACACGTACTTTGGTAGCATCAGATATGCCTCCAGTTCCAGCAGCCTGAACTTATATTGTTTTTATTTCAACAAACTGCAGTTTCTTTTTTGTTGATGATAGTTTAGTGAAAGCACTTATCAATAAAGAACAGCTTTTAAATATCCATTGTTAAGTTTTAGTCATAATTGTAGATTTTAATTCACTGTAAACTTGGTGCATCTCTTGAATTGGATGTATTTTCTGTAATCTATATCAAATTTAATGTTCTAAGATTTTCTTTTTCTAACATAGAAACAAATCTTTATGTTTCATGATGTTTTCAAATGGTCAGAAGTTTGCAGTGGGTCATTGAAAAACAATACTTGAATTGTTTCCCCAAAGATATTAATGGTAAAATCTTGGCTTTTCCCAAAGTCCAATGGCTTGATTTTGAGTATAAAAATTAACATAAATGTAGAAGCAAAAAATGCTACCTTCCTGGCAAATTATATATCATAAGCAGGAAAATGAGTGAATTAGACAATGAAGGTTGAACATTGTTATGATTCTAGCATTTGTCATAGTTTTCAAAATCATAGATATATTTTCTTGATTAGCCAACCAAGAAGGTACAAAAAGGGAATCAAAGTTCCACTTAGAGAATTCTTTTCTGTTTTTTTTTTCTGTTTCTGCATCACTGCCCTGGTGGGAGCAGGAAGCCCAGTCTTGCAGCTGCTGAATTTGAACCATCAACCTTGTGGACCTCAGTCCTGCACACAACTACTGCGCCACCAGGGCTCAGCTGAGAATTCTTTGATTATTCAAACATGTACTCCCATAGAAGATTATGCTCTTCTGCTTCAGAATTTCCTTGAAGGGTAGAGGCAAGAACTTTAGAAAATGTCTTCTGCTTAAGAATAAAAATTATGCAGAATTGTGATACAGAGGGAAATGGGATTTTGAGGGTGGGAAATGAAGACAGGAGTGGGAAGGGAGAACTAGAACTGACTGTGATTGTACAACTCATTTTAAATAGGATTTAACCATGGGGGGCAGAGAGTGTTCTAAAATTCATATGATTATGATTGGACAATTCGCCTGATATGACTGAGTGATTGAACAATTGAAGTGTATGCTAAGTAAATTATGTGTTCATAAAACTGTTGAAAAGAAAAATAAGATAAACTGCAACTAACACATTTTTTAAACAAAAGTGCAACTCAAATTTGAATTTAAAAAAATAAAAGAATAAAAATTAAAGCAAATCAGAGTATCTAGTAACTATCTTCAAAGAGTTAAACAGGACTTGAAAAGGTATGCATGTGCTCATTTGTCAACTTCATTACAGGGCTGTGAGAATCTCCCAAGTTTGCATATATTTGGCATTTTATAGATTGAATGAATGCTTAGGTTGACAAAAAATTTTGGCCTGTTTAGTTATATATGGATTGTTATTTCATATATTTCTCAACATGCATTAGCTGCAACTTTAAAATTCTAAGGTGCTGGTGATATTGACAGCCTTCCTCAAATGTACAATTTGTGTTCTATTGTGTCTTTAAGAGTTTTAATTTTAAGTGTCTAAAAGAACAGTAGGCAGTTAAATCCCTCAAATGAGATACTCAGCAGATCACAGCAAGCAACAAAAGCCAATCACTAAAGGTTTTCATTGGCTTAAACATATAAATTGTGGCATTTTAGTATCATGGCAAAAATTAGTGTCAAAGGGGTGGATTAGCACCCTCAGTTTTCCAGTGAAGAAATAAACATTAGAACATTTGAATGCCCTTGTTTGCTATTATCCAAAGTAAGTCAAGTCCCAACTCTGACACCACTGATATTTCCCTGTCCTCTACGGAGAAGTCATTATTATTCTAGTGATGAAACTATGAAGCAAAGCAAGGGAGCTTTCTGAGATGACTGAATCTTTTAATATCAGTGACAGAGAACTGTCTATGTAATACACTTTGAATACCTTGCTACTTACTTAGCTTTATTTTTAAAGGGCAACAGAGGCTTAAAGTCTACGGAGACACATATTTATTTAGCCTTCAGTCCTGGAGACATTTGGCAATTTTCTGTCTAGATAATTTTGATAGAACGGTTGCCAATTTCGATTTTTCACTCAGCAATTGTATCTCTGCATTTACTCGAGCGATAGAGATGCTAAAATAACAAGTTTTGTTTTGCCCTAGTTTTTCACTTGACTATGAAAATAAAAAGGTTGTGATCCCAGCTGCTTTCTATCCACATCAGGAGACCACAGAATTTCCAGTCAGAAGAGCTTCAAGCTAAAAGTTAACTCTGTGCCTACACGAGGGATAAATTAAAATTATTTATGAGACATTTTATATTATTTCATAACTTTGTCTCTATTATAAATTTAACACAAACTTTTTGTTAGGTCAGTGGTTTGCCAAAGGTTTTTGGGAGAAAGAATGAAAAGATAAGGGAATGTCCGGTGAATTTGTTGAAGCTCCCCCGTGTGTGACTGACTCTGCAGAGGCTGTATTGTGTGCTGGCCACACTCGGATGCAATGTAAGACAGGGGCACGTCCAAGGGAAGCTGTCATGTGTTCTCAATCCAATGACTGAGAAGGGGGTTCAAAGGTCAGTGGGCTTTCCCAGCCAGGGGTCTTCAAACTATGGTCAGCGAGCCACATGCAGCCCACCTAGGACAATTAACCAGCCCACCAGGTGTTTTTTGCCGCCACTGTTGTCCTGCTTAGCCCCAGACTCAAACGGTCCCGCAATGAATTTGCTCATAGTTGTTCAAAGCTATAGTCTAACTCCCCAATGGTCTGAGGGAGAGTGAACTGGCCCCCTGTTTAAAAAGTTTGAGCACCCCTGCTCCTATCTATCAAACCTGTCCACACAGGCGCACACAAAGCGTACTGTCACGGTTTCAACGCTGACTCCCTAGTGGCATTATGAGTGGTTATGTGTTGGGTTGCGATCCACAAGGTTGACAACCACCAGCTGCTCTGCAGGAGAAAAAAGAGACCGTTTACGCCTGTAAATGGCTATCATCTCAACACTATGAGTCAGTGTCGATGCCGTGGCAGTACGCTTTGTGTGCGCGTGTGTATTCTCAATTTTGCACATGTTATCTGTTGAATGTGCTTTACATTGTCAAATGAGAATCTGTTTTAACTTGTAGTAGATTATGTTGCCCCTTCCAAGAGGCTGTTTCAGTTATTATCTCTTCCAAGTGCCTATTTTCCCCACTCATGCTAACACTGTCTTATACCCAGTAAAGCTGTTGCCAAATCTGAGCAGTGTGAAAATTATTTCTCATAATCATTTAAAGCACTCTATGCTTCATTTTTAAGAAATTAGACTTTTTGAGTATATATATATTCATTTCTGTTCAAGGAATATAAATCAGTAGAAGTCTATCTCTAGTTAGTGATTTACCCTTCCTCCTCCCACTTCTGATCATCTTTAAAGGATGATTCTTTGTTTGTAAACTTGATGGTTTGATTCGGGTTTTTTTTAATGATATGATCTATTAAGTTTCTTTGATACTTACCTGTAATGAAAAATTACTTTTCCAAGGTAAAAAGAGGTATTTTATCTTGATATCATTGACTTCCTCAGGAAGTCCTTTCAGCACACAGTGCATATTCTATATTTTTCCTTTGCAACTGTCAATATTTTCAAATTTATATCTCTTGTTTCCTACTTTCAGTATTACAGACTTGTTTAATTTTGATACATTTCTCTTTTGGTAAGGTAGCCCTTGTCATGTACTGGTTATGAATTGGGCTACCAGCCACTTCACAGGAACAAAACAGGACTTTCAATTCCCATAAACACTTCTGTCTGATAAAAGCAGAGGCAGTTCTGCCCTTTCTTTGAAGCCTATATGAATTCAGTATTGACTCTGTGGCAGTGTGTTTCATTTGAGTTTTGATGAAAGTGTGCGAGTTTATCTCAGATTGCTGCCATTGCTGCTCCTCTGTCCACAGAACTCCCTTTGCTATCTTTTGTAATGTTAATATAGTCTTTACAAATTTCTTTATTTGGGTTTATCTGCAAATGTTCTACAATAATGTTGCTGTCATATCCGATGGATTATTTTGCTGGATATAAAATTAATGGTGCTTTTGTTTTTTGTCCTCCCATTGTTTTCTTACCTGCATTGTTTCTCCTGAGAAAAATCAGAGCTTAGTCTGCTGGATCTCCTTTGCCAGGAACTTCTTATTTTACCCCAACTTTCCACTTTCTTCCCTTGTATCCAGTTTTGTCATGCTGTATTTTGGCATATCTTATATTTCCCCCATATCTTCAGATTGATTATGCATGTCATGGTGATTCTCTTTGGGGATATGTCCTGTTTGAGTTTATCTACATCATGAATGAGTAATTTCTAGTCTTTGGCAATAGTCAAGAAGTTTTCTCTCAATAAATCTTATTTTTCTGTATTTTCATTTTTTGTATTTTTCTAATTTGTTATTCCAATAGAAGTATGTCTGCATGCTGGTGTCCTATGTAATTCTTAGTTTTTCTTTTTTGTTTTTTTTCCTCCACTTTTTATGGGGAGGGACATTCCCTAACTGATTAGTTTTAGAAGACTTTTCTTCTGTCTCATTGATTATACCTTCATTCAGTTCAGTTCTATTCTTTTTTTCCCTTCCAGTGCATTATCTACTTTTATAGTTTTAGGGCTAATTTTATAGATTTTTTTTGCTGTAGTTGTATGAATACTACTTTTCTATTTATTTTTTCAATTTGTTCTTGTATATCTAAATTCTCCTAGATTTTTTGCCCACGCTTTCTTTCTTTCTTTTTTTTTTTTTTGCCTAGAAGTTGCTTGAAATCATGTTTTATTTCTTTGCTCTCTTTCTTAGTTGGTTAAAGGAACTGAAGCATAATTTTTTAGATTGTTTTAGATTGCACACAGCAATTTATCTCAGGAAGATTTTCTGGCCCTGCATTTTGTAACTTCCTTCAAGAACTAAGCAAAAAGTATGGCAGATACTTGAAGGAAAGTCTATCATTTTTGCCTGCAACAAGCAACTTTCACTGAATTAACTGAACTCGGGAATTTTTTGGATTACTAAGCTTAAATACTGGTAAAGATATTGATGACCGGTTACAAGCAGGAAACAAAGTTCCAGCCCTAAAGCAGGAACAAGGAAAACAAAACAAATTTATGTAACATACTTCACTGTTTAATTAAAAGAAGCCACCGTCTCTGAGGATAGATTATACTTTAATGAAAAAGAAGATAATGACAAGAAATATATTATCTTAATTTTTAAAAATAAGCGCTACAGCATCATACATAGCTAAGCAATGAAATAGTGTCTACAAAATAATGAAAAAAACACACACATACAATCTAAGCTCACTGCCATGGAGTCAAGTCTGGATCATAGCAACCTTATAGGAAACCTCTATGTTTCCAGATTCTAACTCTTTACACAAGTAGAAAGACTTATCTTTCTCCCCGGAGTGGCTGGTGACTCTGAACTGCTAACACTCAAGCAACTACTAGCCATCCAGACTCCTCAAACAATAACATCTTCATTTAATGATGACTTCAAGAAGAAATATGAAATTCTAGGGAGATTTTGCTGTTGTTCAGGATCAATAAACATTCCATTTAATTTTTTAATATAAAGTGATTTTTTACCACATTTGTTGCAATGCTGTTATCCATGGTTTATTTTATGTGTAGCTATGAACAAACTAATGAGGGAACGAGTCCATTTAAAACTTCATTACAACATGGGGGCTATTGACTTCTGATCGAATCAATGAAGCTGGTGTGCATGCATTAGATTCTCTCTAGTCTCCCCTTCACCTCCCCGCCCCCCTGCCTGCATCACTTAAATAAATAAATGAGTTAATTGAAAGTCTGTTCAGGCTGGTGCGATTGCACCTACATGGATTGTATTAGTTCTGGCCAATTGTACATGCACATGTGGATTTTTCTAAAACCGCAACAAAAAGTGCCCTAACTGCTGCCCTCATCTAGAGGAGCCTGTTAGGAACCCTGGTGGTGCACTTGGGTGCTTGTTGAGCTGGTTACCTCCCAGTCACAATTTGGACGCACCAGATGCTTCCTAGGAGAAAGATGAAGGTTTTTACCTGAAAGATTTAGTTACTGGAACCCACAGGGCAGTTCTACCCTGTTCTTGAAGGGGTCGCTGTGACTCAGAGCTCCCTGGCAGAGTTTGGTTTGGAGCTGTCCCTGGAAGAAGCATCAGAATGGCTCACAATAAGTGCTAGGCTCAAAGTTTACCACCCATCAGAGGTGCCATGGAAGAAAATCCTGGTGACTTGTTTCCAAGGCTTTCATAAGCTTAAAAAAATCTTCTTTATTACAGAAGATTCTTTTCAAAGTGGGTTCTCCTGCATCAGACTTGATTTAATGGAAACTGGTTTATTGTTTTTATCAGTTGCTGTGTGTTCATAGAAGAAAGGCGCTGCTTACTACTCACTTAAAGCGTCACTGACCCAGAAACCCAAAAGGGCAGTCTCTCCTGGCCCAATGGGGTCGCTATGAGAAGATTGACCCAATGGAATTGAGTTTGGCTTTGGGTTTATATGTGTTGATCTGGTTACTGTGAGGTTAGCAGTTCTAAACCATCAGTCACACTTCAGAAAAAAGATGAGTCTTTCTACACTTGAAAATAGCTACAGTCTCAGAAAGCCACGGGGAATTTCCAACATGTCTCATGAGTGGTAGAAAAACACCCATGGCTCTAAGGATAGAATTTATCCAGGAGAGAGAAATCACTCCAGTGGTTGTAATGTGAGGGGACTTTAAGAAAAGTGGTTTTTCTTTGAATTCAGAATTGTACTTGAGTTCTTTCAGAACACACCTCCTTTTTTTTTCTTCTCTAGAACAAAGGACCACACTGAACTAGGAGTGCCTCTAGATAGATCTTGAAAAGGTTGAGCATGAGAGTGGAACAAGCTGAAAGTAAAAGGAAATAAAAATATGGGACAAGGGGGATACATCGAGGTCTAAATACAGACAACTACATGTGTAAATAAATTTATTCTGATGGGGAAATAGATCTAAGTGCATATCATTATAGTTTTAATATTAAGAGAGCAGATGGCCATTGAGCCTCCACTCAAGTACTCACTCAATGCAAGAACACTATCTTCTATCAAAATGTAATTCTATGATGCTTACTTTCTTGATATGATCGCTGGGTACATAAGCAAATGTGGTGAAGAAAGTTAATGGTACCCTGCTATCAAAAGATGTAACATCTGGGGTTTAAAGGTTTGAAGGTAAACAAGTGGCCATCTAGCTCAGAAGCAACAAAGCCCACATGGAAGAATCACAATCAGCTTGTGTGATCATGAGCTGTTTATGGAATCGGTATCAGGCATGAAAAAAACAAAAAATCATATCATTGTGAATGAGGGAGTGTGTAGCGTGGGGACCGAAAGCCCCAGGCAGATGAACATCCCATTGAAGAAGGCTCCCGGGGAGGACATGAGACACTCAGGGTGCAGTGTAGCACCAATGAAATTTGCAGCTTTTCTCTAATTCTTTAATGCTTCCCTCCTCCCCCCATTATCATGATCCCAATTCTACCTTAAAAATCTGACTATATAGATCAGACCTAGAAATCCAGGAAATCCAGAACAGAGGAACCCATCAGGACCAGTGGTGAGAGCAGTAATACCGGGAGGGTGGAGGGAAAATGGGATAAAAAGGAGGAACTGATTACAAGGATCTACATATAATTCCCTCCTTGAGGGGTGGACAGCAGAAAAGCAAGTGAAGGGAGATGTCAGACAGTGTAAGACATGACAAAATAATAATCTATAAATCTATAAAACGGTTCATGTTGGTGGGTGACGTGACGTGCCGTGGTAGGGAAAGCATGAGCTGATATGAAGGGTCGAAATAGAATGCAAAGGTTTTCAGTGATGCCAAAACACACACAGACACACCCACACACAAGAACAACAACAACAACAGAAAGCAGAAAGCAAAGGTTTTGCAAATGATGATGGCAACAAATGTACAAATGTACTTGACACTATATGTGTACATATGAATTGTGATATGAGTTCTTTGAGGCTCAATAAATATAAAAAATAAAAAGGAATTTCAAATTGAGTAGTCAATTGTTGGTTCTTTTTACAAAAAAAAAGAGGAATTAGAAAAGTGAATATGGGATTTTCCTCAAGAAAAACATCTACCATCTGTATAACACCCTTTCAATGAAAGGTTAAAGAGGGGCCTGTGGATCAGTTCATCAGGCCCAAAGTTGAAAACAAAGGCAACAGGTATGCAGTGACAACTATGGAGCACTGCATTCACCCCTTGGCAGTGGCCAGAACCTGCTGTACCCTGGACTCCCATATAGTAACACCTGATGAGTCTGGTAGCTGGAGGGGCCTATTTAGCGGAGCTTTGCAAACTGTCAGGTGCTAAGGAATTCTTGTCATAATGCGTATTCTGATTAAGGAGTCCCAGAGTGGGGACCCAGGAAGCTACATTTATAAAAAACCCCTGGTGACCGTGATGTTGCTATACACTGGGACACGGAGGGTCCCAGCTCTGCACTAGAGCAAACTTTCAAGGTGCTTTCAATACTTCTAGCGGCTTAACTGTTTTCTGTAGTTTCAAACTCACTGTGATCTGATAAGGACCTATTTGAAGCTACATGACTGATGCCAGTAAGTAAGATAGCTGAGCCAAGTGAAAGTCCAGAGCTTTATTTCTGAGCCCAGCAATGAGTGGGGGCTTTAAAAGGAACAAACATGCCAAGACATGTGGAGGGAGGGAAGCCACTTGCAGGCATCGCCCTTTTCCTAAACAACAGATTGGTTCATAAAATAAACAATATCACCCAGGAACACCATACGCTTACTAAAAATAATAAAGTCAGTATAGAGAGACCAGCCAATCAGCATTTACCCTAAAGATAAGATATTGGAAACTATTTGTGGCAGTCACCTAATCTGATGTCAAGTTGAGGATTGGCAGTGTAAAGATGAAGTCTAGCCCATCAATCTGGTGGTAGCCAATGAGACCTCTGTGTGGGCATGGCATTCTCCTGAGAATTCTGGGAAATTTGGTAATTCCTTTTTGTAGGCAGAGACATTATCTCACTCAGTCTCCATTAGAGACACTGGACTGACAAAACTGGCTCCCCGTGAGACATCTCTGAGGAGAAGCCACATGCAATTACCCTGCTGTGGCCAGAAATCTGGACCTAGGGAAGCCACATGGAGACTCTTGCCAGCACTGAGATGCTTATAATAACAATGGATCCAAAGATTTTACACCCACTGGTTTGTGATCGTCCTGCATTTGACTTCATTGCGTGTGTTTCTTGAGTCTGAAGAGGGCTTTATAGATTGGTATCAGACATGTAGGCCAATCTCAGACTTATGACCTTGGACTGGAGTGAGTTAGGATGCTTTCTCAATGTTCAATTGCTCTTGTATATAAACCTATTATATATGTATGTGTGCGTATGGACTTGTAGTTCTAGTTCGCCCAGACTAACACACTTTGTTAATGGAAATGTGTGAAAGCGGTGAGTGGGCTTGCATCTGAACTTCTTTGATTTCCCAATGCCACATGTAAGAGATCAGACATGATAGAATTTTATTTTTATTTCAGCAATTTTATTAGTATGTGGTTCACATATTACATAACGGTTCAATCATATCCACAATCAGTTTTTTTTTTTTGGCATCATTGCCCTCTGGTGGGAGTGGAAGGCCCAGCCTTGCTTCTGGAGAGCTGCTGCTGGATTTGAACTGCCAACCTAGTGGACTACAGTCCTGCACTCAACCACTATGCCACTGGGACTCAGCCCCCACAATCAATTTTATATTTACTTCTTTCTTGTACTCATTGCTATCAGCTCCTGATTTCTCTCCCCACTTCCCCTGCCATTACCACTAATAAAACATCATTGTAGACACTCTATATCTTTACCCTTCCTGGATTTCATATACTGAAAAGCGTAGAAAACAAAATACAGAAGGAAGAAAAGAAACCTCACTGTACTCTGCATGATAGCAAGGCTATTCCCATCACTTGTCTATAGTCAGAGGGGATTTACCAGCCCTGCACCTTGCTTCACCTCTTCTGACACCAATTGTTATTCCCAGGCCTCTCTACTTCTCTGATGGTGTGATAATTGATTGTAATGGTCATGCATTTCTCACAGGTAATACTCACTGTAGTAGTCTGGATTGATGAGAAAAACAAATATAGAGATACTGATATGTGTATAAGAGAGAGCTTTATGGAAAAGAGTAATTGTGTATTAAGAAAACATCCCATCTCAGTCCAGATCAAGTCATTAGGTCTGATATTAGCACATATGTTCAATACCTCTCTATCAATTATCATCACACTCATGAAGCACAGGCAATGTTGCCCAATGCAGGAAGATTACAGGCTTGTGGGTAGAAAGTCTTGTGGATCCAGTGGCAGTGGAAGAATCTCAACATTGGCATGGGTCTCCACATGGCTCCTCTATCTCCAGGGCTCTGGTTGGGGTCAGTGTCACTTTACATGTCTTGTCAGAAACAGGATGAAGCAGAGGATATGTGTCCTGCCTGCAGGGAGGAAGACAGAAGTTCCCAGAATCCTCAGGAAAAGACCATGCCCACATATAGACATTATTAGCTCTGACCTGATTGTCAGGCTAGGCTCCATCCTTTTGCTCAAGTTAACAGGCGCTTATACAACAACCACACTCACAATTTACAAGGTTCATAAGGGAAGTTGACAGGTAACTATAAGTCAGGATCATTGTCCACATAAACATCTCTCTTTAGCGATTAGTGATGAAATCTCCAGTCTTCAGCCTCTCGGTCAAGTGGTCCCTATGCCTGTGCCTCCATGGACCAGGATGCCAGTCTCTGCTCTGCAGCACAGCCCCATGGTTTTATTGCCATTCCTTGGTTCAATTGCATGGTCTCTGCCCTTGCCCTGATTCCTTTGCTCTGTCCCATGATCTCTGTGCCTCTGGTGCATCAGCTCTCAGCCTCTACTACTTCAGACTGTAAACTCAAACATGTTCCACTGGTGGCCCTCCTTCCTTTATGATCCTGGGACTTCTCTGTGCTTCCAAGATGTCCCTTACACACAGGAATGGCTCTGATGAAGGTCTGTTTGCATTTCAGCAGACCAGGCCCTGAAGGAAACAAATGGTAGTGACTTAGTTCACACCATCTATGAAGAGATCAAAAAACTCATTGCCATTTAGCCAACTGTGAGTCATGATCACCCTGTGAACGGAGGGTAGGATGGCCCTGTGAGGCTCTTATACTATAATGCTTTATGGGAATAGAAAGTCTGTCTATCTGCTCTGGAGCAGCTGCTGGTTTCCAACTGCTGACCTTGCCATCAGCAGCCCAATTCGGCACAACTGTGCCACCAGGGTTCTTTCTACTATGTTAGAAACTAAGAACGGTCTCACCTTAATCTTGTACCAGAAAATGCTCTACAAAAGGGAATTTTAACCACAGGTGTTTAGACTAGAATTTATAGTAACTGCACAAGGGCCATATTAATTGACTAGATCTAAAAAAAGGATTAGATTTAAGAACAAAAGAAGTAAGATTATCGAGGCATTATGAAAAATGTAATCAGTGTTCATAAACAAGGTGAATAGAAATTGTTAATATAGAAATTGATCAAATGAACTTTCAACAAAATATTACTTTCCATACAAAACAAAATATTTCAAACCAAGAAGTCCAAGTATATTTAGATCCTTGTTGCGCTTCATAAAAGTACATCAAAAATTCTGGAGGGGGAAATTCAGATATTGTATTCTTTTCATTGTTATTTCTTTATAACAACTTTAATAATATATAAGGTGATTCATATCCCATGTCATTCATCCAGAGGAGCCCTGACGGTATCGTGGTTATAGTTTGGGGTGCTAATACGCAAGTTGCTCTTTGGGAGAAAGATGAAGCTTTCTATTTTCCACCTTGAAGAGTTACAGTCACAGAAACTCACAGGGGCAATTCTACCCTGTACTACATAGGGTTGCTGTGATTCAGACCCAACTCAATGGCAGTGGATTTTGATTTAGGATAATGTAGGCTGAGTCATCCATTAAAAGTATAAGCATTAATGTTCTTTTGCATATTGACAGATGTATTCAACTACCCCCATGGGCACTCTCTGAGCATTTCCATCCCCTCTAAAAGGAATCCCAAACTCTATTTATCATCCTTTTAATCTCAAATTCCAACATGCTGTATATAAAAACTAGTCCACTTTTTTCTGTAATTCTAGATCAGCCTATGCTGAGCATTTCATAGAAATAAAGTAATATTAGTCATATAAATGCTTGCACTTTTCACTAACCATCATGATTCGGAGGTGCATCTACCTCTGTGTAACTACTTGTGTTGTAGCATGTATCAGTGGTTTATTTCTCCTGTCGACTACCACTCTGTTGTGTGTTGATATCACATTGTATGTTCATACCCATTTTTTGATGTTTTTGTTGTTATGCTGATTTCACCCTTTGGTGATTGTGACTAAGGCCGCTACAAACATCCCACACAAGACTTTGTGTAGATCAGCGGTTCTCAACTTGTGGGTTGCAACCCCTTTGGGGCTTGAATCCCAGGTGTTGCCCAAGATCATCAGAAAACACATGTTTTCAATGGTCTTTGGAACTGAGACACCACTCTTCTGTCTCCAGGTGGGTCAACCCACGTGCAGAAACACCCACATGTGATGACCCAGAGTGAAGACTGTTATCCATGTCACATGATGCTTCAAGGCGCAATTTCATTTATTTGTCATTAGAAATAAGTGTTTCACCATATATAATTACATTGTTTTTGATTAATTACATTGTTTGGGTGCTTTGATTATGTTTAATTTGTAATAAAGAAAATATATCCTGTATATCAGATATTTACATGACAATTCATAGCAGTAGCAAAATTACAGATATGAAGTAGTAGCAAAAATATTTTATGATTGGGGGTCAACACAGCATGAGGAACTATGTTAATGGGTCATGGAATTGGGAAGATAGAGAATCAGTGGTGTAGACAAATATTTCTATTTCTCTTTTGTCTATCGCTAGGAGTGGAATTGCCGAGTCATGTGGTAACCCTTGGGCTGTTTGAGAACATGCCAGAGAGTTTGCAAAGTGCCTTTATAACTGTTCTCCCCACACACAGTGTAGCTGCTTCTGATTCTCCACATCCTTGTCACTACTTGTTCTCATCTCATTCCTCTCAGATGAGTTTTGACTCTCATTTGATTGATCCTTTTTCCATTAGTCATTTAGGGATATATTCTTTAATTTCACCATATTGTTTGGTTTTCCAAATTGTTTTGGGGGGGATCATTCTTCATTTTGTTTCATGTATCAGAGAACAACCCACTCCATTGCCATCAAGGAAATCCCAACTCAAGGCAACCCTTCCCAGTGTTTCCAGAAGACAAATATTTATGGGATCACACAGACAACTCTTTCTCCCATGGAGCAGCTGTGGATTTGAGCAACTAAAATTGCAATTAGCAGCACCATGGTGACCCACAGCAGTACCAGGGCTCCTTGCCAGAAAACATACATTTGGGTTACTTATATCATTGTAAATGTATTTGTTTGGTATATGACGTAGACTGTGGTCTTTCCTGAATAACGTTTCTGGTGCACTGGAAAAGAATGTACATATGCTGCTGTTTCTGGAAGGCATGTTCAGTGAATATTCGTTGTGCCTTAGTGCTTTGTAGTGTTGTCCAAGATCATTTTCTGTTTTTGTTGATCTCTGCCTACTGCTCAAACTCATTCTTGAGGGTGAGATACTGAACTCTCCTAATACTATTGTCAAATTTTTTACATCTTCTTAAGCATTTGTTTTATCTCATGCTTTTTGGTACAAATTTATTTATAATTATTATATTTTCCTGATTTATTTCCTGATATTGATACCTTCATTATAATTGTCTTCCTTTACCATAACACTTTGTGTTTGTTTTAAAATCTATTTTTTTCTGACAGTAGATTAATGTGAGCTCTCCAGCTTTTTTGTGTCTGTTGTTTATGTAATAAATTATCCCCATCCTTTGATTTTCAACATATGTATATTTTTTTAATCAAAATCCTATCTCTTGTTTTTGTTGTTGCTGTATTTAGTTGGTTATTTATCCATGACATTCTTTTCCTTTTAACAAGATTTCTATCTAATGTCATTATTGATATTGTGGCAGTCATGTGTTTATGTTAATTTTATGATTGAAATGTAGGGGTGGTGTCTAGCCTGTTAATCTGGAGATAGCCATTGAGTAGCCGATGAGGCCTCTGTGTGGGCATGGCTTTCATCTGCGACTCCTGGGAAATCTCACGATATTTCCCTCGTGAAGATGAGAAGCTATCTCCTCCAGTTGTTGGGAGTTTGGTTTCAGAGATAATTAATCACAGACAACACAGAATGGCAGCGTCTGAGAGGCTGAAGTAACCGGTGGAGAAACCACACGACTTTGCCCTGATGGAGCCGGGCTGGGGCAGCCACATGGAGGCCTCTTCCAGCGATGAGTTGCTTCTGCCACCATGGGATGCTGTTGATGGACCCTGAGCCCTGGAAGTGAGGAGACATGGGGAGACCCGTGTTGGTGCCGGGACTCTGTAACCACTGACCTGTGACTTTGTGAGTCAGAAGGAGGCTTTATGGACCGATTTCAGGCATATGGGTTAATATCGGACTTGTGACTTTGAGCTGGATTGGGCTGGGATGTTTTCTCAATGTCCTGTTCCCCTTGAATATGAACCCATTCCTTATATCTATATGCGTGGCTTTGAAATTTGTTCCTCTAGTCTACCCGGACTAACACAGATATCATTCACTGCCGTCAGTCACTACTGTCGGGTCATCTATGACTCAGAGTCATCCTATTGGACAGGATAGAATTGCCCCTGTAGGTGTCTGAGATTGTAACTCAGAGGTACTCAAGCTGTGGGTCACGACCCCTTGGGGGTCGAATGATCCTTTCACAGGAGTTTCCCAATTCATAGCAGTAGCAAAATTACAGTTATGAAGTAGCAACCAAAGTAATTTTATGTTTGGAGGGCATCACCATAACATAAGGAGCTGTGCGAAAGAGGCATAGCCTTAGGAAGGGTGAGAACCTCTGTTGTAACTCCTTCTGGGAACAGAAACCCTCTTCTTTCTCTCTCTGACAGGTTGATGATTCCAAAGTGCTAACCTTTCAGCATCCCAATGCGTAAGCACTGTGCCACCAAGGTTCCTCTAGAATTGGATTCTGTCTGCTACGTCCCAGTTGTAATCAATCGATATGGCCCTTCTAGCCATAGTTACTTGTATGGTGCTTTATAAATCTTACTCTCTATGCTGGTGAGCATAATCCCATTTTGGAGGGGGTTCTTTGCCTAGCTAATGAACAGGATTAAGGAAAGATTGAGTTTGCACATTTGCAGACCATGTGAACCAAGTCACCACACTGTTTCCTTGAGGGCATGTTCAACTGAAAGACAAAAACCCATCTCCATCAAAGCTGCTTTTCTGAGTTTACAATCATCTCAGAAACAGAAGAGCTACAGGCCCATTGGAAGAAGAACTGCAAGGGTAACACAGTGAGGATCTCCGTGTGGAGAGGTAGAGGCTGAGATCAGAGACAGCAGGTGCTGCAGCAAAGAGACCAAGAGAAATGCCAGTGAGGCAGCATTGGCATTGGCAGATTGTGAGACAGAACACAATCTTCCTGGCTCATGGAGGTGGAAGTCGCGTGATCGCTGGGTTGTGAGAATTTGGACTAAAGAGAACCTTGGTTGCTGGCTAAAGAGAGGCACTGCTATGGATCCATGACTGCAAACTTATGCTTTGTGATCATGGCTTATGGTAACCAGTTAACTTCTCCAATACGACCCTTACCCCCACTGTCCTTAATCTTGAGTGTTGTCTGTGAGTTTTGTGTGACCATTTCAATGAATTGTTGAACCCAGGATGCAAGTAGAATGCTGTGGGAGGAGCGGTTAGTGTGAAAATGGCAAGGATTGAAGAAGAACCTCTGCCTTGTGGCAATGGGGAAGCCAGAGAAGGTCAGATGTACTCCCCACGCCACATCTGAAATATTCAAAACCATTTTTGTTTCAGTGGTCCTTCTTGTTTACTTCATTTTACACCAAGGATTTTTCCAATGTAACTTTTTTCTTCTTCTTTATTAGATCTTCAGAAGTGATACAAGTCTACTCTTGATTGTGTAAGAAAAGATGCACGGGCAGTAGAACTCAGGATATATTTCCTTGACTTAATGCTGGGTAACAGTCATGGATCCGGCCGGCTCTCAAAGAGACCACCAGACATGACCCTGCCGCCCTGCACAAAAGAGCCCTCCTTTGAAAGACGAAGCATGGTAGGGAAGAATAAGTGAACACCTTGACTTCATGAATGACCCCCTCCAAAAAAGAAGCACTTTGAAAGTAAAGAGGGGAAAGCAAGGAAGCCAGTTATTTGGTCCACTTACCCCTATCTTTTTAATAATACATAAGACACATTTGGAGGGTTGTGAATCAGTTATACATTAATATTCTTTTGGATGAGAGAATCAACTCAAAATGCGGGTTAATAACATCCATGGCGTTGTTTGCAGAAAAAATAGAAGTATGAAGTCTCTGGTGATGCGATGCTATGAGGTAAGAGTTTCTACTTTAAGAAACAGAGGGTTGACTGGAATGGCCTTTTGCATAAAGATATGAAAGTAGACTTTTGATATATATCGCTGCACTCAATTATTCATTTTTCACTCACAATTTAGTAATTTGTATCACACTTATATGTCACTTTTGAAAACACATATACTGAGACCTGAGAAGTCCTATGTTCTTCTTGAAGGTTATTTCATGTAAAGAATTTAGTCGCATAAGGAAAGGGGAGGAAAAACACATTTGAAAGGATCTTGTCACTATTAAAGGCGAACAGTTCACCCGCTTAGAGTAAGGAACAACAAATCAAAATAGCAAGTCAATTACCAAACGAACTAGTTACTATCATGAAATTTTCAGCTCACAGAGACCCCTTGTGGGTCTCGGTCAGGTTTTCAGCGCCTGTTTTTTCAGACATAGATTGTCAGGGCTATCTTCGGAGGCACCTTAGGGTGGACTCAAACTGGCAAGCTTTTGGTTATCAGCTGAGCACCAAACCGGAAGAGGCTCTCTTCCCAGAGCACGCCCCAGTTTCGGCTGGGCTCTCTTACATTTATTAGCAGACATGCAGACAAACTAAAAAGAATGCTCATGTTTTGTTGCCATTTCTAGGTGTCATCTAGTATGATCTGACTCGTAATGTCCCCACGTACAACAGAACGAACTAGTGCACAGTCTGACACTGTCTTCACCTCTGCTGCTATGTCTGAGCCCATCGTTCAAGTTGACAATCTCCCTCTTTTTTTTTTCTGACTTCACCAAGGAACTAGTCTCTCTGGGCTACATGCCCAAATTATGTGAAAAGAGGTGTCCTTATTCACCATTCTTAATTCTAAGGAATGTTCTGGCTGTGTTTCTTCCAAGACAGATATAGATTTAGAAAGAAATTACTTTTATAATTTCATGCTAATTTGGAAGAAATGTATACAGTTAAAATTAAGACTGGGTCCTAAGGGGTCTAATCAGAAAAGGTCTATCACATGGATATTGCTATGAACAATGTCTATTCTTTTAAGTGATTTTCATAAGCAAATGAACTAATCATTCCTCATCCAGCATAATATTGGTCTCCTTTTATAATTCTCACTCATGGGATTATAAAGTACCTGGTTTTCTCGGTTGTTTTGTCTCCTTCTCTACACTTGGAAATTGGACAATAACAATGTCAATTACCTTGCAACATATTGGTCACCTGGGAAATAGGGACCCAGAGTTGAAGCAGAGAACACATTTAGATTGTAAATATTTCCTATAAAACAAAAGAGGTGAACCAGAGGACAAGTCACATCCATAGAGTTGATTCTAACTCTTAGAGACTCTGAAGACAAAGTAGAATTATCCTTTTGAGTCTCTGAGACTGTAAATCTTTACTGCAGCTGTTGGTGGGTTTGAACTGCTGACTTTCTGGTAAGCAGACCAACATGCAACACATTACATCACTAGAACTCCTTAAAAGAAGTGAAGCGCAGTCATGCCAACTGGTGATACGAATGATACTTCCTCTGTATTAGCCTCATACCACTCTTGAACTGGAATTGCAAGTATATTCTTTCCAAGAGAAGCATATCCTGTCAATTGCACAAACCTCTTGGGGGAACAAAGCATTGAAAAGGAATCGTCAATTGGGCAATGCAGTGGAAGCAGGAAAGTATCCAAGATAAGTTTTTATCTCAAGATTTTCCTTTATTATTTGGTGATCAGGGAAAGATAGGATCATGGATCAGTATCAAAAATATGTCTTAAGAGGTGGGGATGCCATCCATATATGCCTTAGAAAAATTCACTACAATTGAAACTAACCATATTACACATTTTCAGACAACAACATGGATAATCTAAGGAACTGGCCTAGTCTTACACAACCAGATGGGAAGTTAACCATGATTCAAACTGTAATGACCCCGAAACCACTATGTAAGACTAATAAATAGGGGACAAACATAGTGAGCTTTTCTCAACGGGTTCCCCTTCGAAACAGTACTGCTGGGCACCTTGCATGTCACTTGATTGATATTTTCCAATAATGATATTAAGCAATTTTTTTAACTATTGCCCTAGATTTTACCACACCTAAAGCAGTGTCATCCCATCTCACTAATATAGTATGCCTAAGGCTCTTCAAAGCATTCAGAGTCTAGGAAGAAAGGACCCATTGCGGCCGAGGGAACTACCAAGGGGGAATAGATGGCTTTGCAAGAAGTTGGAGAGAGCTCCTCTGCCTCAGTCCTGCCCTACAAGTTCTCTCATTCTCTATAAGTCTGGGTGGGTCTGGAACAGAGGCCTGACTTGAGCTTGAGCTTGAGGACTAAAGAGGATCTCCTCAGCTGTCCCTCTGTGGTCTCTCTGAGTTGACCACCTTCTCTTGAGTTAGAGAATTACTGTCCTTAACCAAGGTGCTAGCTGGGAAATTGGTCATACGTATATGTACAATTCGAGTATGTACACTCATATTAGGACAGTCATATGCCATCGCCCATCTGTCTGTTTGTAGTACAGGTCATCCTCAGTGTATGAATGAGATCCATTCCAAAGTGGATCCAATTCGTAGGGAAGTCAGCATATTTGTGTATGGTTCTTATCTGGCCTGAATTTAAATGTAAGAAACGGCTTAAAAATTCTTCAATGCTTCAAAACTGCAGTAAAGCAAAGGGCAGTGTTGTGATAAAGGATTTTTTGAAAGGTTTGGTTCACTCGTTTCAAAGTGAGGGCAAATTTGTGTGCTACAAAAGGGGAGATCTACAAATGCGATATATGTAACCAAGGACTGCCAGCACTATGCTGGCTTCTGTGCTACATGCTACTTCAACATATGCCACGAGCATTTCAAAGACCAGATCTCTGTGGAACTTCCAGACTCAGACAAGGGAAAAAGGCCTGGCCAATGTTCTTCTGATAGCCCACCAGATCAGACTAAATATGTTGCTGGGGCTGAAAGATGCGTCATGACCTTGGAAGGCACTTAAAATGAGAGATATTTTGAAAACGATGATGGCCACATATGTATTAGTGTGTTTGGTACAGAACCCCCAATTAAATGACTTATCAATTAAAAAAAAATACACAGTGGACCTAGTAATGCATTAGAACGCAGTAAGGACCAAACATCAGCGAAAGCCTCATCCTTATTTCCTTCTGTGAGTTGTCCCTGGGGCCGCCTAGAGACGGAGTAGATTGGATGGTTGCCAACAACAGATTTAAATACATGATAAAGATGAGGGTGCTTCAAAGGATCCACGGAGAAGAATGACATGAAAAGATCGTAGAGTTTTGCCAAGAACATTTTGAAGCCTATTCTTATAAATGTTGCAGTTCAGGAAGAACTCGTTGCTTTTGCACCTGGCTCTGGCTCTGGGCAAATCAAGTGATACGGTTGTTTCTGTTCAATGACATACAATCTATTTACAATACCTCTCAAAGGCACGCTCCTAGGTCACTAGACGGGACATGGTTTCTAGGGTGCTCCAGTGTCTCAGGGCTGGACGCCCCAGTGGAGCGCTAAGATCAGCAGACAGAGAGTTAGCAGCGGGGCAGCGACACGCCAACTGCCCGCTGCGCCACCAGCGGGCCCCAAGGCCCTGCAGCCAGCCCCTCCATAGCCCTGATAACAATGGCAGGAGAACTTCTGCGCCATCGCATCCAGGTCGGAAGGCGACGCTGTTCCGCTCACGGTGAAGTCTCCGTCCTGCGAGGCCTCGATGCGGTAGCTGGCGGGGTTCAGGTGCAGATAGTCCGGGTCCTGCCACCGCTTCCGCACACACCGGCCGTTGCTCCCGCAGAGCTGCCGGCTGCACAGCTCCGCGGCCCAGCTCACATTGGCCAGGTAGCGCCCCAGCTCAGAATCCACAAACTGCTTCACCTTTGTACAGTTGCCCTGGAAACAGACACACATACAAGGTTACAGCACCTTGGCCTGCAAGTTGTCCTGTGGACATCATCAACGCCCAGCAACTTGTCTCTACTTTCTGGACGTTATACCATAGATGCCCCTGATCAGGAAGGTCAGGAGGCAGAGTATGTGACTAGTGGGTGGGTACATTTCCCTGAACTTGAGAATCAACGGAACCCCTAATTCAGCGCAGGAGAACTTGGCTTCTCTCAGTACACCCCAAACCAGACCCACTGTCTTCGTGACCTAATTCATGTAGGGCTGCAGCGAAGTCACTTCGGCGGTGTGGTGGCTAGGCATTGGGCTGCTAACCACAAGCTTGCCATTCAAAACCACCAGCTGCCCACCAGGAAAAAAACAAGTAAGCAAACAACAAGAAACCCCAGGCTTTCTGCTTTCTTAAGTGGTTACAGCCTCGGAAACCCACAGGACCCACTCTCCCCTGCCGAAGGTCCCTGTTTGAGTCGGCATCCGGCGCTCAGAAGCAGTGGGTCTGGCCTGGGGGTTCTGCGGGGGAGCCGGCAGCCTCATCTTTCTTCTACCTCGCCACCTGTGGGCTTGGAACAATCCGCAGCACCACTTGGAGCTCCCATGTTGATACGTGGGAAAGGACGAGGAAGGACCCCACATTACAGATGCTGTGGGAGCACGGCCTTCGCCCCCCATACTCCAGTCCCTGCTCAGGTATGTGACGTCGTCCATGGAAGTGTGAGGTGAGCACCTGGGTCGTTAGAGCACGCGGATCCATGGCCAACACGCCCATCCGAAGCCGCTTAGAATCGAGTGCCTGATAGACTGTCCAGGTCACTGGAAGATGGAGGAGGTGGATGTCTCTTATGGGTGTTTCTGACAGAGAGCCCTAGGGGATGCAAAGGGCCAGTGTGTTTGGTTGGTAATCTGAAGTCAGAGGTTCAAGTCCAGCAAGTCAGCCATTGACAGCCGTGTATACAACAGGCTACTCACGCATGCAGGGAGTCACTGTAAGTTGAAATCTACTCAGAAATAGCTTTGTTTTATCTACCATAAGTCTTGTGACTTCCCCATGAGCTACGTGGACTCAAAAGACTGGGATGGGACTTCCCGGTTTCTCCTGAAGTCTCCCACTCAGACAGAGAAGACCTTACACTTGATATTGTACTTACTGGGTGCCTTGCTGCCTCCCTATTCTGAAACATCAGGAGCCTATAGCACAGAGTAGAACTGCCTGCAGGAGCAGATGTCCATGCTTTTTCGTGCTGTGGAGAGGTGTTCGCAGGGGACTGCTTGGCTGTTTTGCTACCAGCAATCCTGTGTAGGCACCAAAATAGTTTCATGAACTCCATCTCTGCAGCGACAGAGTGAGCCAGTGAAATTCTAAGAGTGATATGAAATTACCACAAATTTTCAACGACAACAAAATACCCAATTAACGAAGTAGTGAGGATGCGAGCATGACAATTCCATGAAAAATCTGTTAAACCATAGAGATATAAACAAATTGGTTGTGGGACTGCAGAGGATTTGGATGAGGGGGGGGGTTGAAGTTCTTTGTAGAAAGAGCATTGGGAGTAACTAATATCTGAGCTGGAAGCTATCTATGTCTCCTTGAAAATACTGCTAGTTTTCAGAATGCTCTCCTCCAAGGAGATTAAAAATTTACCTCCTGCTTCTACTTCTCAAAATAGGCTTATATAACTCCATATATCTAGCAGTTATATGTGTGGACAGAGTCAAACTGCTTGTGGTTAATGCCAGCTTCACTAACCAGTCTACCTAGCCATCATTTTTATATAAACAGCATGGACTTTAAGTGGTCTTTGCACACACCCCTTATTATTAGTTTTCTGTTCGCTTTAGTCATGTTTGCTGATTGTTGAGGTGGGCACATTGTATGTGAAAATTCAGTAGCCTCCCACCCTCCCTCTGTTTCCTGCCACATATACAAAAGCGGGTGGGAGGCCTACTTCCTAGCAGTATTATGAGGGGCAGTGAAAAAGTTTATGGAAAAATGGAATCAAATGGTCATAGGATTTTCCCTGGATTTTTAAAAAGCCTCCTGATATGTTCAATAAGTGAGGAAATCCCTCCAGTAGCACCTAGCACAATCCTGTCATAGTGGTGGTGGTGCTGGTGGTGGTGCTGGTGGAGGAGGAGGAGGAGGAGGAGGAAGAGGAGAAGGAGGAGGCTGTGGCTGTGGTTAGGGGTCATCAAGTGACTCATACTGACTGTGTGTGCAACAGGACCAAACACCGCCTGAGCCATCCTAATACTCGTTCAGTTTGAACCCATCCTAGCTCATCGCAAAGGTTCAACAAATAACAACATTCTGCTTAACAGAATCATTATTGTCTTGCTCCCCCTCTTTGGGTACAGCTTGATTAGATTTTTCATTCAAAATCTGGTTTATCTTGGGGGCTTTGGGAGCTTCAGTGAGATTAAGGTTTATGGGAAACATAGCAGGTTTTTTTAATAGCAGATTCTTAAAATATATTTATAAAATAAATATACCGTCAATACCTTTAAAGCACCAACTTACCTCAGAGGAAGTTAGATTCATGTCTCCCCAGATGACAATGCCTGCAGTCCCCAAGGAAGCACTTTCTCCAATGGTACTCATCAGGTCTTGCTGGATTCAAGGAAACAAGAGGTCAACATGAGCTAGAACAGAAACAACCCACCAGGGACAGGTGGCTGAGTTCAGGATAATGGACTCAAAAATTGTTGTCCGGATTCATATGCAAGGCAAAAAAAATTGTAGAAAAATAGACATTGGGGCAAGTGAGGTATTTTTTGGAAGCATGTAAGCTTGGGAATCATATCAAATAGACCCTGTCTCATTGAATTTAGTGGTAGGACACACACATCAGTTATGTGTATGAGATAGGGCCCACAAAGTGCAAAAGTTGACTTCCTCCAAATGCCTAGCTTCCTCTGAGCCAGATTTCCTGCTCATTTGTCATTCTCCTTGTGGCACCTGGCCTCTGAGTGTGTCATTAAAAAGGCTAGACACAGGAGTACAGGGAAAGGCCTGCAGCTCTGAGCTGGCCCTGACATGATTGCTATTTCCAGTGGTCAAAGGATCTGCTTTGATGGGTGTAGTTATTTGATAATCTGGTGTCAATTTGAGGATTACGAGTAAAGGGGTGGAGTCTGGCCTGTCAATCAAGATATAAATGAGGCTTCTGTGTGGGCATGGAATTCTTTTGAGAATTCTAGGATCTCCTGTTTTACCTTCTTGAAGGCAGGAGACACTTCTCTCTCCTCATTTCCTGAGATTGCTCTACTGGCAAGACACATGGAGTTATACCCTTGGAGCTAGAGAAGCTACATAGACCTAGTCTGATACAACCAGACCTCTGGAACTGGGAAGCCACATCGAGACCCTATGTCAGTGCTGAGACACTTCCAACACCACTGGATCTCCAAAACTTCCTACCCACTGGCCGGTGATTCTCCTACATTCGGCATCATTGCATGTAATTCATGGATCTAAAGAGCACTTTATAGATTAGTATCAGACATATGGACTAATCTAGAATTTATGAACTTGGTCTGGACTAGGAAATTTTTTCAATATTCAATTGCTCTTGCTTATAGATCTCTAGCTTATATAAATATGAGTGTCTATGAATGTCTACCCTGACCAAAACTGGGCTTCCTTTATGGCTTGTCCAGTCGTAGTAATGTTGCAGGGCTTTCCACCAGGAAGAACAGTTAAGATTAACGAAAACTAGATTTTAGCTCAGGTTTTATCACGGGAAAGGATTATTGATGTTACTGTTTAAAGAGTCACATAGCCATGGTTAATCACTCTGCTTCTGATCAAACAGTCAGCATTTTGAACTTTATAGGGGGAGGACAAGCCCTAAACACCTGCTCCCATACAGATGATTGTGATGTGAAGTGTTGAGTTGGTTTTGACTCATAGAGACCCAATGTACAAGATATGGAAATGGAGCCTGGCCCTCTGCCTTCCTTGTGGTACTATGTTTGAGCTGATTGTTGTCATCCCAGCCTGTGAGGGTCTTTTTTTTTTAAGCCAAACATGATGCCCTTTTCCAGAAACTAGACTCTCTGGATTACATACTCAAAATATGTGAGACAAAGTCCACCATTCTCTCTTCTAAGGAGCATTCTGGTTGTAATTCTTCCAAGATAGGTTTGTGCATTGTGTTGAAAGTCCATTTTATAGTTGAGGATCACAGCCTCTGAAACTCTATAGGCAATGGAAAATAATGTGGCTTGAGTCAGGCCCACCTTATCACTGCTTTTCAACATTTTAAAGAGGTCTTGTGGAGCAGATTTACTCAATGCAATGTGCAATTTTTTTCTTTTTAATTAATTTTTTTGTCATTTGTTTTCTTGACTTATGCTTCCATGAGCATTGATCATGATTCTAGGAAGATGAAACTTAAAACTTGGCAACTTAAAACTTTTATCCATTTTTCATGATGCTACATATTGGCCCAGTTGTGAGATTTTTTTTTCACTAAGTTGTAATCCATACTGAAGTCTGCAACCCCTGATCTTCATCAACAGGTGCTCCAAGTCTCCCTAACTTTCAGCAAGAAAGGCTGAACCACCTGCATATAGTACAGTAAAGTGATCCATATTTAGGAAGGAAATAAGCAAGGTATCCATAATGAAACTACACTATCTGTGGGTGATATAAGGAGAAGATACTAGTTCCTTCCCAGGTGTCCTTTAGTGACATTGTTGTTGTCAGCTGTCACTAAATTGGGCCTCCACTTCATAGCTACCCCCTTGTATGATGAAATGAAATACTATCTCATCCTGTGCCATCCCCATGATAAGCTCAATCAAACTGCTGTGATTTGGGACTGATAATTTTGGAGGGGGACAAGGGATTTCTTGGAAGCAGATCACCAGGCTTTTCTTCCTACTCATCTTAACCTGGAAGTTCTTCTGGAACTTGTTCGATGTCCTAGCAGAACATACATTTTTAGTGACACGTTGCCTGCTCCAGGTGGACTGACCAGGAGTCAGATCTAGATATCTTACATGATGGCAAGAATTTTACTATTTCTTTCTCATTAGGACTCTATGGTGTCATTACTAAACAGAATTGACTGGAACTGATGCAAGGTTCCAAGTACTTGTAGACTCTATGTGGGGAAGCAGTAGCAGAGATTTACAGAAGTCATTTACTTGATTAGCTCCTTGTGACCTAGCAGATCCCAAATTATACCACGACTATGCCTGGTGTCCCAGACACCATTGTTAGATATCCTACATTTAAGTTTAAGACTTTGATCAAACCCACGGCTGTCAGGTGAAATTCTGACACGCATCATCCCTATGGCATAGAGCAGAACTGTCTCAAAGGGTTCACAAGACTTATAAATAAATAGGTTAAGGATTAGGCATCTCAATATCCACAGATAACCTGATATATATATATATATATATATATATAAAACTCTTGTAGATTTCTTAATATATTCCTCACCTACCCCAACTACCATAACTCAAGACCTCACTTCCTCTTCCTCAATAGCATATACTTTCTTTTCTTATAGCCTACCAAACAACAATACATCTCTGATAACCCTCTTCTCCTACTCATCAAAAATCACTATACTTAAAAAGAAGGATTCCTATGATAAACACCATGACTTAAAATCTATGGCTGAGCACCTATATCTTATTCCTCCTACACACCCCACTATCACTCCCTCCTCCTCTCCTCAAAATACCATTTTCAGCTCCTATCTGAACCTCCTCAGAAGTAAAGCATCAAACCCTCCTTTCCAATACAATGAAGAAACCTATACTTCATCTACAACTCAAACACTGTGCATCACAAAAAACAGCCATCAGAAGCCACCACAAAAGATTAAGAGAAAAAACAATGAACAACTAAAGATTACCCAACCCAATTGTATACACAGGAAAAGAAACCCTTGAACTGCCAGATAGAGAATACAAGAAAACTATGCTTAGAGACAAGAGATTAGGAGAACAATTTGAATAAATGAAAAAAAATGGAGCTACTAGAGACCCCACACCTGAAGGAAATTCAGGAATTAAGAAATAACACAGAAGAAATAAAAATCAAAGTGCAAAATCTTAACTATAGATGGAAGGAAATGAAAAACTGAATCAGTGAATTCAAAGACAACTGAGCAGAATTCATCAAATGAGAGAAACAGACAAGCAATATGAAGAAAATCTGAGGATGATGTGGGATACCATGAAGTGAATTAATGTTTGAATTATTGAGGTCATTGAGCAGGATTACACATATAATTCTATAATTAAAATAGTAAGGAGATTCTCTGAAAAACGTTTTCCCGATATTATAAAAGAGGAGATGACAACTCTCCAGGAAGCAGAGAGAATATGAAATAGATTAACACCCCGCCAAAGAAAACAAAACACATAGAAACATATAATAGTCAACTTATACAACTTCAAGGAAAAGAAAAGAATCATGAGACCAGCTAGCAAGAAAAAAAGCAGTCACATATAAAGGTGAACAGATAATAAGTGCAGAACTCTCTTCCGAGATCATGCAGGAAAGAAGAGTTGAAGCAACATGCGAGATGTGAAAGACAATAAGAATCTTTTATCTGGCAAAGCTTTACATCAAATTTGAAGGGAAATAAAAGTGCTGTCAAATAAGTAAATACTTAAAGAATTTATAAAAATAAAATCAGCTTTACAAAAAATAATATCCAGTTCTTAATGGGCAGAAAACTTGCAGCTACAGTATTCAAGCATGAGGCCATCACAGGATGGAAAACCAGCCATAAACCAATATGCTGAAAACCAAACCCAAGACATTGCAGATATAGTGCAGAAGCGAAGATACATCTAAACTACACACACAGACGCAAACACACACATACACCACCCGATAAAAAAGGGAAAAAGGGAAAATATTAAACACAAAAAACATAATATTACAGCAACTATTCTACATTTAGATTTAATGAAGCAGTCAAAAGACAAAGAGTAACAGATTGTGTTAGACAGCAAGATCCATCTGTCAGCTGCCTTTGAGTGACACATGTTAAACTCACAGACAAAAATATGCTGAGATTCAAAGGATGACAAAAGTTACCAAGCTAATGGAAATTATTTAAAAAGCAGGATGGCAATATTAATCTCCCACAAAATCAAAATCAGGATACATGACTTAATGAGACACAAGAATGGGCATATGCTCAAAAAATCAATGAACCATGAACAACCATAATAAACATATATGGATCCAATGAAAGACCCTCAAATTCATCAACAAAGTTTTCAAGATGAAAAAAGAAACCAGCTCAACAACAATAATAGGTGACTTCAATATACCACTCTCAATGAAAGTTAGATCACCAGGGAAGAAACTTCACTACATAAGCAAATTATTCAGCCTTTTGAAGCCTCAGTCTCATCAATTATCCTGAATTTGGGGACTCCAGGACAGATGATCCCATTAGTATCTGTGGTGAGAATGGCAACATTGGGAATAGAGAGGGAGGGTGGAGTAAAAAAGGGGAACCAATGATTATAAGGCTATAAAAATTGACTCCTCCCTGGGGTACAGAAAATGGTGAAATGAGTGAAGGGAAACATTGGGCAGTGTTCGATAAGAAAAATTGTAATAGTATATAAATTATCAAGGTTTCATGAGGGAAGGGGAAGCATGGATGGGGTGAAAAAAAGGAGGGGCCAATACCAGGAGCGTAAGTGGAAAGAGAATGTTTTGAGAATGATGATGTCATCACAGGTACAAATGTGTTTTGCATGCAATGGATGTATGTATGGATTGTGCTTAGAGTTGTATGAGCCCCCAATAAAATGATTTTTTTTAAAGAAATGGAATTGCTGAATAACACAAGCAACTTGACTTCCTAGATATTTACAGAGTTCTCAAATCAGCAGCAAAAAAGCCACCCCACAATCTTCTCCAATGCACATTGAGCCTATTCTAAAAAAGACCACATGCTGAGCCATGAAACAAACCTGAGAAAATTCAAACACATAGAGATCATACCACTCATCTTCTCTGACCATAGTGCCATAAAGCTGGATATCAACCATAGAAAGATTTAATAGACAAAGACAGACAATTGGAGACTCAACAACATACTACTCAATTAAGACTGAGTAATTGTCCAAAGAAGAGAAGAAATTAGGAAGCTCCCATAAACTAATGAGAATGATATCACAGCATACTAAAACCTATGAGAGGTAACAGAAGCAGTTCTCAGAAGTCACATTATAGCAATCAGTCCACACATGAAAAAGAGGACAGACTCAACTATAGCACCTTAATTCAACTCCTCCAATAACTAGAACAGAGTAAACAACATCGTCCTTCCAAAAACAAAAGAATTCACAAAATTAGAGAAGAAAGAAATGAACTGGAATAGAGAAAATCAATGGAGAATATCAACAAACCAAAAAGCTGGTTCTTGGAACAGATAAACACAATTGACAAACTACTGGCAAACTTAGCATAGGATAAGAGGAGCAGACAACAAAATCTGAAATTATGGTTGAAGCATACAAAACAGACCTTATGGAATAAAGAGATTAAGATTGCAGTATTACAAAATACTGTTTAACAACAAATTCAATCATCTGGATAGCATGCACAAAGATCTAGAAAAACACTCTCTCCTAAAATAAATGTATATGTACATTTATTTGAAGAGACCTATAGCAAGAGAATAGAAAAAGAAAAAAGAAAAAATCCTCCCAACTAAAAAAAGTCCCAGTCCAGTTGACTTCACAGGCAAATTCTACCGGGGATTCAGAGAAGAGTTAATATCAATTCTACACCAACTCTTCCAGAACAGCAAACTGATTCTATGCAGCCCATCAAAACCAGGCAAAGACCCAGACCCCATAAAGATTGAGAACTTCAGACTGACATGCCTCATAAACATAGATGCAAAAATTCACAAAAGATCATGGCCAATAGGATCCAACAACATATCAAAAAAATAATACATCATGACCAAGTAGGATTCATAGTGGGGATATAGCAATGGTTCAACATTTGAAAAATATTAGCATAATTTACTACCTTAAGAAGCAAATGGACAAGGACCACATAACCATATCAGTTGACGCAGAAAAACGTTTTTGGCAATACCCAACGCCCCTACCTAATAAAAGTTCTCCAGAAGAAAGGATTAGAAGGGAAAATTCTCAACAGAATAAAGGTCATATACAAAAACCCCAGTCAATATTATATTCAATGGAGAAGAACTGAAAATATTTCCACTGAGTAAAGGAATTCTACAAAATGTCCTTTACCCCCACTTTTGTTAAACACTGTGCTGAAAGTCCTAGCCAGTGTCAAGACAAAGGTAAGAAATCAAGGGAGTACAGCTGGGCAACAAAGAAACTGTGGTTACTTTCAGATGATATGATTGTACACAGTGAGAAACCTAAGGTGTCCACAATGGGATTGTCCGGAACAACAGAGGAGTTTAGTAGAGTAGTAGGAGTAGTTGGATACAAGATGAACAAGCAGACATCAATGGGATGCCTACATATCAGTGATGAGAATACTGAAAAGGACATCAAGGACGCACTGCCATTCACAATAACCTCACGATATATGAAACACCTAGGAATAAGCCTGTGGTAGTAATATAATTGCCAATTTAAGCATTCAGGATGTAGGGGCGGAGTCTAGTCTGTCAATCAGATCATAACCAGTGAGACCTGTGTGTGGGCATGGCCTTCTCCTGAGAATTCTGAGAAATCTGATACTTCCTCCTTGGAGACAGGTGACACTCCCCACTCTCTGCTCACACCCTGGGAGACATAGCAGCTGACAAGACTCATGGACCCATCCTGATGCAGCCCTTGGTGATGGAGGAGCCATATGGAGTGCTGAGATGCTTCCAATGCTGCTGGATTCAAAGGTTTTCTTCCCACTGTCCTGTGATCGTCCTACATTCAGCATCATTGCATGTGATTCGAGAGTATGAAGGGGAATTTATAGATTGATACTGGGCATAGAGGCTAATAGCAGATCTATGGACTTGATCTTGTGCTGGGATGTTTTATCAATGTTCAAATGCTCTTATAGATAAGCCTCTTTCTTATACATATATGTATGTATATGAATTTGTTTTTCTAGTCTACTTCGACTAACACAAAACCTAACCCTCAAAACAAAAGACCTAGACAAAGAAAACTACAGAACATTACTACAAAATACAAACAAACAAAAGGAATCTACACAAATGGAACATTGTCCTGTGTTCACTGAACAGAAGACTCAATAGTGTGAAAATGTCAATATAAGGGGTCTGAGGCCTGGTGGTGCAGTGGTTGTGTGCAGGACTGCGGCCCACAGGGTTAGTGGTTCAAATCCAGCAGCAGCTCTCCAGGAGCAAGGCTGGGCTTCCTACTCCCACCAAGGCAGTGGTGCCCCCCCCCCCAAAAAAAAGAAAAAGAAAATGTCAATACTACCTAAAGCAATCTACAAATTCAATGCAATTCCAATCTAAATTCCCAGAATAATTCTTTAAAGAAAGGAAAAAATAAATTACCAGATTCTTATGGAAAGGGAAGAAGTCCAGGATAGGCACAAAACCCAGAAGGAAGAACAATGTAGGTGGTCTTGTACTATCTGATCGCAAATCCAACTGTATATAGCCACACTTGCCAAAACAGTATGGAACTTGTATAATAATAGATAATGGATAATGAATAATGGAACAAGGAAGAAATCACAGAAATAATAACATCTTCATATAGATAAATTATTTTTTTACAAAAGCATAGTAAGCATTAAACAGGAAGCAGATGCCCTCTTCAGTAAAGACACTGGAAAAAACTGGATATTCACCTGCAGAAGAATGAGATGAGATCCATATCTCACTCCATGCACAAAATCAAACTCAAGGTGGATCAAAGATCAAAATGTAAAATCCAAAGCTATGAGGATCATCAATGAGAAAACTGGGGCAAATCTAAGTGCTCTAGTACAAGAATTAAAAGTTTATCAAAAACAACAGAGTGACACACTCTGTGGAAGAAAAAAAATGAGCGGAACCTATTAAAAATAAAACCCTTGAGTACATCAAAACTAAAAGAGTAAAAAGAGAGCCCACAGATTGAGAAAAGGTATTTACTAATAACTTACTTGATTAAAGACTAATTACTAAAATCTACAGTATATTACAAACCTACAACAAGGGGAGAAAAAGCTACTGTATTTTTTGGCCATAGTTGTGGCTAACCATAAGACACACCCAGTTTTTAGAGCAGGAAAACAAGACAAAAATATTCAGAACCAAATAGTACAAGTATACTAAAACGTTCTGGGGCACCACTTCTTTGAACCATAAGACACACCCTCATTCACCCCCCCCTTTTTTTGGGGAGGGGATGTAAAATTCACATTTTTGTCCAAAAAATACAATAATAACCATTTGAAAGTGCAGGGCAGAGGACCTGAACAGGTGATTCACAAAGGATGACACTTTAATAGCCAATAAACACACCAGGAAATGCTCCCATTGACTATCCATCAGTGACATGCAAGTCAAAACAACCATGTGATAACATCTAACAAGCATCACTGCAGTCCACATTAAAAAAAAAAACAACAACTAAGGGGCTGAGCCCCGGTGGCGTAGTGGTTGTGCATAGGACTGCGGCCCACTGGGACGGAGGTTCAATTCCAGCAGTGGGGCTGGGCCTCCTACTCCCACCACTGGAGAATAGTGATGCCCCCCCCCCCCAAAAAAAAACAAAAAAAAAAAACTAAGAACAGGAAATGGTGGTGAGTGTGTGGAGAGATAGGAACTCTTATCTACTTCTGGTGGCTCATAAATAGGCACAGCCACCGTGGGAGGTGATATGGCAATCCCTAAAACCTGATGGCAATTGAAAGACAGTATGATGCAGCAATACCATTACTAGGCATATACCCAAAAGATGTATGTGAGAGGTAAAAACTGAGAGAGAGAATGAAGGTAGAACTGAGACCAAGAATGTGAGGTGAAGAGTGGGTTTATTAGATAGGGAAAGAACTCCTTTGCAGATTCCATGAGGCAGCAAGTTTGGTCAAGGAAGTTACACCTGACAGTGAGGAGGTAAGACATCAGTGGGGGATGAGTCAAGGACATATGGGCTGATAAGAGGAAGGAAGGTGTTCTGGTGCTGCAGTGGCAGGGTGTGAGTCAGAATGTGATCTGTGAATAAATCATTTTGTTTTTCTGCAGGCCCGCTGCTCGGCAGGCGCTGTACAGGCCTAGCCTAAAGAGATAAGCTCCTTGGAATTGTGGGGGTACGGACGGCATGGTCTGGACCCGGCCCAAACAGTATGTTCTCCCATGTTCATTGCAGAACAGTTCACAACAGCAAGAAGCTAGAAACAGCCTAAATTTCCACTAGTAGAAGATTGCATTAAAGCACTCTGATATATTCATACAAGGAAATACTAAGCATGCCTGAAAAAGCAGCGGTGACACTATGAAACACCTAAAGATGTGAAGGAATCTACAAGACATTAGGCTGAATGAAGTTAGTCAATCACAACAGGACAGATACTGTCTGAGTCCACTGCTGTAGAAACAAGCAGCAGAAGGGGCACAAGCTCAGGTTTGTAGGGCATTCAGTCTGCTGGCCAGGGGCCCAGACTGCCTGGTAGAGAGTATGAGCCATGCCAGTGAACCAGACTCCATGTGCTCTAGGTAAGTATTTTCCAGGTCTCTTTGCTGAAGGATGCCTCACATCAGCTGGAATCTAGTAGTAAAGGGAGGAGAAGAGGATGTTGTCTACTGAATGACTACCATTGAAATGTATGATGAGGTTCCAGCCCCCCAGAGAGGTTGACCGTCCTATCAGAGGTACAAGGAACATTGTTGGGAAAACAAAAGCAGGAGAGCGGAAAGAGCAAAAATCTGGGTAACAAAAATAAATGTCTGCTGGTAGGAAAAGAGGCAAGATGGACCTTGAGTTGGGGACAGAATGACTGAACATGCTTTTGGAGACCTTAGAAAAGGAGTATCTTTGGAGGTACACACCAAATGGGTCTCATTGGCCTGGGCTTCTGGGTGCTTCCTAAGGACCCAGACCAGATGCCATGGAATGCTGGGAAATTGAATTTTGGATCTTTAAGGTGCATGGCATGATCTAGTGTCTGCATAGAGAGATCCCTTGGATGAATTGGATTCTATCTCAGATACATGTAAGATGTGCCAACTTAAGTCAAAAAATACATGATGTCTTAGGAAGCTGTACCGAGATTGTTGAAATGTTAGTAGGCAGAAAAACCTGGTCTTGCTACATCAATGCCTTATTGCTCTTTTAAGCTATGCATGATTCCAGTAAACCTGTGACTGACATTTTCAGTGATTACTATTGTAAATTTCCCTGACAATTGCATTGTTTTTTTTGTAAATGTCATCTAGAACAAAAGAATTGATTCTGTTCAAGTGAATGATTCAGGCCTTGTGATATGGCGTTATCCTACGTTGGCTCAGCATTCCTCTCTAAAAAGAAAATAAGTAAAAAGGGCTAGTCAAATGGAAGATCGCTGTGTCCCAGGGGCATGATTAATAAGACTCTCTAACATAAATTAGCAAGGAGAATTTGAAAGGGAGCCAAAGGCAGATTAAAAATAAACATAGATCCAGGAATGGGTTTGCAGTTTCCACTCCATCCTAGCTCCAGTTTAAGAATAATTAGTTCTTACATCATGGCCGTGCTCAATACTCACCTTCAGAAAGGAAACATAGAAGATATGGGTGATAAAACAAAATTTGGCAAAGACATTAGATGGTGTCCAGGTATCAGGTAAAGTAGAATCTGGGGGTCTTAAAGCCTTGTCTCCAAACAAGCACTCTTCTAAGAGAGAGGTCAGCTAAGTCCACATGGAAGAAGCACACCGTCATTAGTCGCCAAAGTATTGTAAATTGTATAATCCGAAGTTGAAGAGGGATTAGTATCAAAGCCTAAATTATGAAAATCCAGTTTGTGGAAGGCTATGGATAGGAGTTGGAACCCAAGATACATTTTGAAAACTGCAGAAGAAATAAACCTCCATTGACCTGTAGTCATAATTGATGGATGAAAGGAAGGTGGTTACTAAACAAAGTGCTTTGGAAAGATGAGTATAGAAGATCAAAGGGATAAACCTGACTTGAACAGTTAAAACACTGCCAGCTGATTCCCTCCTCTGATGCACTCTAGACATAATCTGGTGTGTTAGTTTGGCTGTACTAAAGAAACAAATTCATAAAAGCTCACATTTGTATAAGAAAGAGTTTTATATACAAAAGCAACTGTACATTAAGAAAACATCCCAACCCAGTCCAGTCTAAGGTCATATGTCTGATATCAACCCATCAGTCCAACAGAAATCTATAAAGTCCTCTTCAGACTCACAAAAATGACTCGACATGCAATGATGTCAAATTCAGGACTATTACAAGTCGGTGGATAGAATGTCTTCGGATCCAGTGGTGTTGTAAATATCTCAGCACTTGCAGAGTTCTGCAAGTGTCTCCTCCAGTTCCGAGGCGACTTCCCAGGGCATCTATCCCAGGTTGTCTATCAGCGTAATGCCATATGTCTTGTCAGTAGAATGTCTCCAAGGGAGTGAGTGAGTGTCTCCTGCTTCCAAGAAGGAATTACCAGATTTCCCAGAATTCTCAGAGGAGAAAGCCAGGCCCCCATATCGGTCTCATTAGTTATCTCCAGATTGACAGGCAAGACTCCACCCCTACACTTTTAATCCTCAAACTGTCACCAGATTAGGTCACTACCACATCTGGTTTTCAAATTTTCTGGGTTGTTTTTGTTGTTGTTGCTGTTATTTATATTAGAGGCTTAATCTCAGAGGTGTTATATTATTGGAGAACACCCTCTTGTTATATATTTTTTCTGTTTTTCTGTGTATGAAAACCAGAATTGATGAACCAATGGGGACAACAAGGATAATAAGGGTTTAGGTGGTAAGGATACAGTGGGGGGTAGTAGGGAGCCTATGTTAAGGAGTCTGGGAAGGAAAAGAATGCTTGGAAACTGGTTGAGGTAGCAATCAGCTAGCACTGATGAAACACACAGTATTACTCTGATTTTTTGAGCCTTCCTCACCCACAACTATCATGATCCCAGTCCTTCCTTTCAGCTCTGACTACACCAGAGCATGTACACTGTTAGAGATAAGAGCTCACAACATGGAATCCAGGTCAGATGAACCTCACAGGGAGAGAATTGAGAGCAGAGTATCAGGAGAGTAGAGAGGAGGTGGGGGGAGGCAGTGAAAGAAGGGGGAGTCACAGTCATCGATGTATAATCCCCACATCTCCCATGGGGGTGAACCACAGAAACATAGGTGAAGGGAGACAGAAGTTGGTGCAAGACGTGATAGCAACAATAGTTTATAATTTATTAAGGGGTCACAACAGTGGCAAGGAGGAGATAAGAAAAAAGTAGGAGCTGATACCAGGGGTTCAAATAGAAAGTACATGTTTAGCAATTAATGTAGGGAATGTTATCGAAGCTGTAAGAACCCTCAATATAATGTTTAAAAATGGATGCATATGTTTCATTGGCCCACCTGATGAGTGAGCTCCACCACATAATAATTCCCTACCTGCCCATTGGTCAAGATGGCACCCTGACCTTAGTATGTCCTGAGCCTATCCTTAGGAAACCTCACACTCAGAACATCTTGGTATTTTAGCATATGTTATGAGATGAAATGTGTAAAGGTGTGGGAAGAAAAAGTGCCACCATTAGTGCATCTTGATCCTTTGGTATGCAGTAATACATGACAAAGAGGAGGTTTCCTATTCTAGTCAAGATTTAAAGTGTCAGTAACCCACAGCGCAGATATACCTTGTCCTGCTGGGTCGCTAGGAGTCAGAATCAACCCAATGGTAGTGGGTGGCTGAATGAGTGATCCAGTAATGCCTCTATGTCATACATGTGAAGGTAGAAGCATTTCTCCACCCTTGAACACAGAGCATTTGCCCTCTGTTCTAGATGTCCAAGCTCTAGACCTCAACTACTGTTCCTAGATGTGTCTTCAAAGTGATTATTGACAGAGCATAACGAGAGAGAATACCTTACTGAAAGTCCATCTCTTTTTACAATTAATATTTTGTGAGATAATTTGGCTTGCAGCAGAATTAACAAAAAGCAAAAATTTTAGGTATAACTTTTAACCTGTGGTTGTGAAGGCATCAATTAATGATGTGGGTATTGAATTCTATCACTATCAATAACTCCCCATAAGCTGTGCTTACAGAAGGACAACTGATCTAGATTATGGCAAGCACCTGCTGTTAGCATATTTGTAACTTCTCCATCTCCCCTTACACCTTTTCTGGTATTAGTATGCACTAAAAGGAAAACACTTTATTTTTTGTATATTAAAAAAAGGCTTTTGATATAATGAGATCAGAAGCAAAAAAAAGTCTTCATTTCCATTTCCCCTGAAGAAACTACATGTATTCCATCTTAGAACATGCTCTCTGACTTCATAACCTGTCCACTGCCCATCATTTCAAACTGCTCTCACAGAGGTCTGGTATGAGGGAACACAATCCTCACTGAGGAGTAGGAAGTGCAGGGGGTGCCAGTTCAGCACTGCAATTCTTCCTTCTTAGAAGCATCATGATATTGAAGTCATCTGGGTTCAGAGGTCATGAATGCAGAGTTCAAATGGAGTTTTTTTTCCTTCCTAAGTAACAGAGTAGGTGTGAGTTGGGAATTCTTCAAAGAGCATAAGTAAAAATGAGTGTCACTTTGGGGCTAGAGTGGAAAATCCCTATCACCAGGCAAAGAGACCTTACCTGTGAAAGAAAAGATAACGGCTCTTCTCTGTAGCCCAGCCTTGTGTAGACAAACACAGGCAGAGCGTAGTCATGGGATGTCAAGGTGGAGATCCTCATGGATTCGTGCACCTGGAATTGTGAGAAGCGCCGGATGGTTTCACTGTCTCTCAGGGATTTCTTGGCCCCAATAGCTGGGTATAAAGCAGCGCTGCTGTTCCAGAGCCAGGAGAGCTCGTTGTTCCTCAGAACCTCCTCCTCTGGACAAGACCCAGTGTAGTTGGGGGCATTGACATTGTAGTTGTGGCAATCGGGGTATAAATAATAGCCCCAGAGGCCCTTGGGTCGGTTCTTGAGACCCAGTTGGATGGTTTCCTTCATGAAAGCTTTTGCACTTTCTTCAAAGGTTGCTTTGGCTAAATGTTCGATATCAGTAGCTGATGCATTCTTCTGTGTTTCCGAAATGAGCATTTTTGACTTCTGTCGGTAGATGTCTTTTGCGTTCCAGTTCCGGGCCCACTGAGGTCTCCAGTATTCCCAGTCTATTACAGCAAGCCCACTGAAGTCTTTGACAGGGATGTAGTAGTTAATATCTTGGGCGGCTTTTTCCAGATGTACTTGTAAGCTTGTATTCTGGGGAAGACCCCCATTAACGGGAAGCCCCTGTGATGTGTACCATGGGTAGTATCCCAATCTATTGGCATAAAATATAGTGACATTTTGCCCCCGGGCCTTGACCATCGGATTTCCAACCAACGGAAACATTTTCAAATTGAGACTTATATTGTATTTGGTAAAACAATGATCTGTTGGTGCATTCCAAGCAGCTATGAAAGGTTTTCTTTGATAAATTGGAAGCCTGGCTGGTTTCACAGAAGAACTAGGCTTCAGAATAAGAAGTATAAGCAACCATGATGAGAGATGAACTGGCTGAACCACACAAAGCTTGAACTGTCCTCTGGTAACTATGTTCATGATCAAATACAAATGGTATGTTATCTTCAGCTTGAATGCACTCTACTTTACAGCCCTCTGGATGATCTGTGGAGATATTTAATTTTATATTAGCCATAATGTTGGGGAAAAGAATTCAGATATTTAAGAGATACTATAATTATCATGATATTCATATTTTATAGGGTACATTCTATTTCAAGAGGCTTATACATAAATTGAGGCATGGAGGTGGCATAGTGACCCAGGTCCAACAGAGGGACAATCAATCCTATTCAACAACCCTTCGTGTGCCCAGGAACATAAAGAGAATCACACCAGACCTTGCTCTCAAGAGTTCTTATTTACAACAAGAGGTAAGTTACCATCGATTGCCATTTGGGAAAACTCATAAAATCCCAAGTGCTGTCCTTAAGTCTTTTATACATATTGATCTCCTTTAATCTAGTGATAACTGTGTAAGACTGCCATAATTTCATCTCCATTTTGTAAAGTTGGAAACTGAGGCTCCAAGGATGAAGAGGCTTTTGTGACATTATACTGCCTAGAAGGCAAAGCCATGGGAAATGGTCATCAGCAAAATACAACATAGGTGTGATCTGCCAATTAACTAAAGCAATGAGTTCTAAGAACAGGGTATATGCAGAGAATGCTGGAGGGAACATGGGACACTTGGGTGAAGCCTAGAAGGCAGATAGGAACTCAAAAAGAAAGAACTAAGCCTGTCCAGTCATCTACTTATCAAACTACAGTGAAACATTCTTTATAAGCGTATTGAATTGTTTAAGGGCAACAAGTGTGCTCTCCTCGCTATACTTGTCCGTGGGTGATGCACCCAGTTAACACACTCAGCTGCCAACCCAAAGGGTAAAGATTTCAATTCACTTAAGGTGTCTAGGAGGGAAGAACTGATATATGTTTCCAAAAAGCCAGTCATAGAAAATGCTCTGTAGCATGGGACTCACATGGGACCATCATGAGTTTGGATCAACCTGACACCAGATTGACCTGGAGAGTTAGACAATGCATTCTGCTTATGTCTATCCCCGTGGTGATGGTATAGTCTACAGACATTTTCCTTCTGGTGAACACCCAGCTCACAGACCCCTTCCTCAGTAGTGAATCTGTTACCCTATGAGTCTTGATTCTCAGACGGGGCCATACTCCAGGGTGGTTGTCTGGTGCACTCAAGTGGATCCAAATTGACCCAACCAGAGTATTGGTGCTTGAAACCCACCAGTGGTGCCTTTGAAGAAAAGGTCTGACAACCTACTTCCCTAAAGAATATAGCCAAGGATGCTTAGGTGGCTGGTTCTAATGTGTAACACATGAGGATTCCATGAGTCATCTTTTGCTCACCAAGTCAAAATGCGCAAGTGCTTCCTCCGTCTTGCTTGAAGCTGGGTTACTGGCATGTGTCTTGGCCCAGTTTGGTGCATCCCATTCCAAACTTGGATGGGGCACATAGGAAGTACAGAAGCTGCTGGAGCCAGAAGTCATAGTAGCAATGTGGTGGGGTATCCAGAACCTGGCGTCGCTGCTGCAGGTGTTAAGTGGCAGCAGCACTTCTCCACTCAAGTCAGTGAGCTTTAGTTTCAGTTGCTTGCAACCAGAAACCCTGCTTAAAATAGGCTCTTTCCACGAAAGGAAAGAGGCTTCTGAATGTGTCCCAATGGTGTTCATAATAGGTACTGACTCCTCTGAACCACCCGGTGTCACCAACCTAACTTCAAACCACTTCCCAAGTCCAGGACAACCAGGTAAACACATATTTCAATGAATTTATAAAGTTTTACTCAAAAAAATAAAGAGCTGCTGAAGAAATTATTTATTTTAGAAATATTCATATAAGCTGAGTTCCAATGAAGTAGCAATTAAAAGTGACCCAAATGTCAGCTTTGTAAAATGTCATACCATTTCATTAATCCTGACTTCAGCCAACAATCCTCCCCCTTAGAATATCTTCCCTCAGGTCCTAAGGGGCTAAAATTCACTCACAGAACTCAGTAAATATTAAGGCCATGAGTTACATGGTTGTGGAAGAAGTAATTCCCAAAATCCAAAGTTCAGACATCTGTCAAGAGAGAGTGGCCTCCTCCTCCTCAAGACGACCAAAGCTGGTGACTCTGCTGTGACTCAAGTCACAGAAACAGGGGTCAGGCAGAAGCATGTCATTCAAGCTCCAGAGTAAGAGCAAGAGAAAGAGAGTCCCCAGAGTGGTAGATGTCTCCATTTCTTAGCCCAGCTGTGATGTGCATGGAGTCTCACATCAAGATAACAACCCGAGTCCTGAGCTGACAGTCTTGGGGCTGGTGACTCTCATCTGACTGGTGCTCATCATCAGTGACAGCACTAGCCTCTTGCTCCTGATAAATCTGGCAGGGAAGGTCACATGATGTCTTGGATGGAGGCCTGGTTTTTGCCTTCTACAGATCATACCCCAAAGAAACATGCAGTGATGACTTGAATCACATTTTCTACATAAATGGGGACTAAAAATATAGCCCACTTTAATCTTGTCTCCAGTAGGATTATAATCATAAGGGTAGAGACTAAAATTGACACTATATCATCAAATGGAGGAGTATGACGAGAAGACCAGTCAATGTCTATGCAAGACTAACAACTTCTTCACCTCAAATACCTTATTACAACAACGTTACTGACAACACTACACATCCACTTCATTCGACGGACTATAGAGCCATCAAATTGACACTATCTGTAGGAAGAGACAAAGAAGAAGTTCTACATCAGGAACCAATAGGTCAGGGGCTGACTGTGGAGCAGATCATCAATTGATCATATGCAAGAGCAGGTTGAAGCCAAAGACAATGAAAACGAGACTATGAGAGGTAAGATATACCCGCCCCCCGCTTGAATTTTGAGAAGATCTCAAGAATAGATTTACTCATTGAACACGAGAGAGCTGTGCGATGATCTCAAAATGTATCATACGGGGAAAAACAAAGGACCACTAAGGAGAAAGCAAAGAGAGAAAGGAGGAATGCGAATGACAGATGAGACTCTAAAATTTGCTCTTGAACATAAAATAGCTAAGCCAAATGGAAGGAATGCTAGGGTAAAAGTTGGACAGAAGATGTCAAGTGTCAGCTAAGAAGACAGGGGTGAGAGTATTATAATGAATGTGAAAAGGTCTGGAGTTTGAAAGCCAAAAGGAAGACCCTGCTCAGGATATCCACAATCAACCCTCACAGAAGCGGCAGTCAAGAAATCAAATGACATATTGCATTCAGCAAATAAATATCCATTAATAATCAAAGCAAAGAGTGTGAGAGAATTAAATCTGTGAAAGTTGGAAAGCATCAGGCATAGAAAGAAGCACAAGAAGATCATTATTTTAAACATTATGCAATTGAAATAAGCTGTTTTAAAATTAATTAAAATTGGACAACCATGTGGTCTATTATGTTGGAAAAGGACAAGAAGAGAGGACATCACATCTATTACCAAAAAGAGCATTTCAAGATCTATCCTGAATTACAATGCTGTCATCAATAGAATAATATCTATCCAACTTCAAAAAGGGCATGTTAATTTGAGTATTTTAATTTGACTCAAATTTATGGACTGACAAGTAATGCCAAAGATAAAGAAATCGGAGTGTTTTACAAATTTCTGAAATTGGTCAAACAAGCAACAAAGAAACATTGAATATAGAAAGTAATTAACATATCATATGCAATAAAATTTTGCTGAGGATAATTTTTAAATGATTCCAGCAGTACATGGATGAGGAACTGCCCACAATTTCATTGAAAATCAGAAGAGAATGTAAATGAGTTATTATTACTCTTGTCAGAGGCATCTTGACTAAAAGCAGAAAATTCCATAAAGATAGTTCCTGTGTTTTATGCAATGGGATTCTACTTGCTACAATATAACAAGCTGCAAATAACTTTGAGAATAATGGGAGTTCCAGAACACTTCATTGTGTTCATGAGGGCAGAGCGCAAACAGTCCTTTTCACAGAAGAAAGAGAAGCCGAGCAATTTAAAACCAGGAAAAATTTGTATCAGAACCATGTCCTATCACCATAGGTATTTAATTTGTATGTGAAGCAAGTACTCTGAGAAGCTGGAATAGATGAAGAACAAGGTCTGAGGATTGGAGGTAGGCATATTGATAACCTATGATGTGTAGATGAGACCCTCTTGTTCTCTGAAATGAGAGACCATGAAAAGCTGGTGAAGATCAAAGGCAGTTTCCAGTATGGATTGTACTTCAATGAAAAGAAAACAAAAATCTTCACACCTAATCATCATCATCATCATCATCATCATCATCTATGAAGAAGATATGAAGCTGTTAACATGATTTTTACTTAGTCAATATCCACAGAAGCAGCAATATGGAATAAAATGACAATACCTTGGGCAAATTTGCTACAAAAGACTTCTTTAAAGTATTGAAGAGCAAGGATATCAATTTCTAGGGCCTTAATTGGGAGGGAATTAATGCTCCAAAAATGAGCAATGGAGCTAAGTAGCCACCCACAGTGAGTCCTTGGCCCCCTTGGAGCTACCCCAACCCCCCCCTCACAGCTGGTCAGAGGACCACAGCACAGTTGGAGACAAGGTGAATGATGCTGGCTCCCTCCCCCTTCTCTGAGTTCCAGGAATCTTCGCATGAGGGTATTAACGGTTTCAGCAGGACTTCCATAGCCCACCTTACTTTATAGTCCCTGTAAAACAGAGTCCCAGAGGATACCCCTCAATGAAAGTATTCCTGTCCATCCAGCCATCCAGATGGAAGGAGCATTACTGTTTGACCTGATTCTTAAGCTCTGAAATATAACAACCTCTCCCTCAAAAGGAAAAAGGAAAGAAAGAAGAGAAAGTCAATTTGATAAAAAATAATATTTGCATAACAGCATATACTTAGCTTTTATTATAAAGAGTATTACTTCTCCTTCAAGATTTGAAATGCCTTGCAATTAAGGTCAGCGGTTTTTTTTTTTTGAAAAAGCACACAGTTTTACACCTAAGAACCCTGTTTTGAATAAAATGTTCTGTCAACCTGTGTGTTAACTAAACCCCTTAAAATAATATTGCTGTTGTTGCTAGGTAGGGAGTTAGTTCTGACTTCTAGAGTCCCCATCTATCACAGAACAAAATGCTTCCAAGCCCTGGGCCATGCTCATAATCATAGGTTTATTTGAGCCCCACATTTGCGGGGTTTAAATCTTTAAGTGTTGATTTAAACCTTCCCTTTTCTACGTGACCTATGCATGGTCTCTTTGAAAGAAACAAAATGAGACACACACACAAACCTTGACTATAGACTCATCTCCAACTCGCTAGGACAGTGTAGGAGAGAGCAGATTACTACCGTGGACTTGCAAGACCACAGATCTTACCGCAGGAGACTTTTCCCCGTGCCTTGGTAGAGCAGCTCCTGGATTCCTGCCGCTCTCCTTCTGATGAGCAGCCCTGCTCTTAAACACCGCGCCACAAGGCCTCTGGGAAAAGTTACCTAAGCCTTTTCAAGATTCAGCCTCAAGACTATGACTTTAAATATGTGCCTGCCCTCCAGTATGACCTGCTACTGACTAAGGGAACTGATCTATGAGGCCAGATTAGCAGATAAAAACCAGGAATGAGGCAGGGTGCCTGAACCTAGTCTCAGGAACTGGAGTAATAACAATTAAATGGCACAGTTTATCCAGAGTTTATCTTGAATCCCACATCGGAGCTCGAGGGTAAGCGACCAGAATAGAAGGGAAGCTCGGGCAAAGTTTACAAAGGAGATCAAAGATGGTGGTGTAGTCCTGTTCTTGGGTTTCAGGCTGATTCAATTCTAAAACTAGGGTTGTCCTGCCTTGGCCATTGTCTGTGATGACTCTCCAGAAGCATGAACGTCTTCAAAATGTTCACGGGCAAAAATGGAATTAAAACATGTTACTTCTTCTTCTGGACTTGGAAAGCCTTGCCATGAAGATGCACAGTTTTCTTGGAGAAAAGTACACAGATTCTTACAACTATGAACCATATTTCAAAGAGAATGTTCTGGCATTCTATTCCTTAACTACATGCATTGATCATGGAAACTCTCTGCAGATTTAATGAAGCACCGTCTTATGTTGGAACCAGGCAAGGCAGATTGAAAACATATAGAGATTGAGTCCAAACTGTTCACAGAGAAGAACAAGTAAAGCACAATCGTGCATTTGTGGTGAGAGTACACAACAGACACTGTACAGAGAGCGAACTGACCATTTCTAGCTAAGTTTCCAATACACTCAATCTTTCACTTACAATTCCTGCTCCTGTGTCATTCACTGCAGTCCTGTGTAATTACCAAGCCTGGGATCAATTGTCCATTATTAAGGGCAAGGTTAAATAAACGTGGTATCCTCCACAGCAGGACACTATGGCAGCTGGAAGAATGAGGCTATTTTTTCACACTGATGGGGTAGTGGAGGATAGTTATTTTTTAATCTATGTATTTGTGTTCTATGTGTGTGTGGAAGACTACTTCAAACTTTAAAGAGTGGCAAGCACAAGATATATATGGAACATTCCCGTGTTCCTAAGACAGGGCTATGTACATGTAACTAAAATCCACATGCTGAGGGTGATGTCTCTCAAGGGTACTCAAGACAAGGTTTCCTCCAATGAAGGAAGTTGGATGGCTGAAGCCTTTCTCAGCAAGAGTTAGCAGATCTTTTTCTGGTAGGTGTTCTCTTCTTATTCTCTTTAGCTTTCAAACAACAGGGATTTGAGAATGTATCAAAGGTAAATCAACAAATTGGAAAATTAATGCATTTATTAAGGAATGCAAAGGAAGATGCAAGTGATTTAAACTATAAAGATATGCATTTCAAAAGAAGGTTCAGAGTTTGCTTGTTTAACAAAGATTATGTTTTATAATGAAACTTGAGAAAATGACAGGTATTTCTGTAATAAAAATAATTGTAATAAAATCACTTTTCAAGCCATTAAAAGGTGGACTATTTGTTTTTGTTTTCTTTTCTGGAAGTGAACACCATCAATGGGAACTCTCCTTTTAGGATGTATTTTGACACATGGTTATTAGTAGCTAATTATGGGTTGCTTAATTATCTATGGTGAAGGAAGCTAATTGTGACTGAGCGTTTAGTAGTAATAAAGAAGAGGCAGGGAGTGGAGGCTTGACAAAGTTTAATAGTATTATTAGACAATACAGATTGCAGTGCATAATGCCAGTACATGATGATCAGAAGAGGGACAATAGAGAGAGTAGAGTGAGAGGCCCGAGCTGATAGTAAATATAGCAAAATTCTAGTTATGACTGATGAAAGCATTTGGAGTAATGGGAGATGAAAGCGATAGTCTGATGGTGTTTATAAAGCGTAATTTTATAATAACTCTGGAAGCTGGAATATACCCATTGTGTTAGTCCAGGTAGTCTAGGGGAACAAATTCATAAACATGCATATGTATATAAGGGAGAGGTTTACGTACAAGAGGAGTGGAACATTTAGAAAGCATCCCATCCCAGTCCAGTCCAAGTCCAAAAGTCTGATATTAGCACATATGTCCGATATCAATCCATAAATCCTCTTCAGACTCACGAAGCACATGCAATGACGTGCCAGGACAATCACAGGCCAGTAGGTGCAGGGTCTTGTGTATTCAGGGGGGTAGAAACATCTCAGTGCTGACAGGGGTCTATCTGGGGCTTCTCAAGCATCTCAGCACTGGCAGGAGTCTCCATGTGACTCCATGTTTCAGAGGTCTGGTTCCATCAGGGTTAAGCCCATGTGGCTTCTCCTCCAGGATGTCTGACAGGGAATCAGCTTTGTATCTTGTCATTAGATCAACTCCAAGGGACTGGGACTTGTGTCTTGTCAGTAGAGCATTTCCAAGGGACTGAGCCATAAGTCTCTCACCTCCAAGGGGGAAAATATAGCCAGAATTCCCAGAATTCTCAGGAGAAAGCCATGCCCACACAGAGGTCTCATTGTCTATCTCTAGAGTGACAGGCTAAACTCCACCCCTACACTCCCAATCATGAAATTGACACCAGAGTATGTGACTGCCACACCTATTCACGGACACGGAATTTTTATTTGGATTCACCTTATTGTACAGTTTCTTTGTATTTCACCCAACGATTCCATTGTGATGAAGATAAACTTCTAATATTGTCTTATGAAATGCGTGCTCTATTAGACTCTCTTAGTCCCTGAATTCATTAAAGGGAGGGAAATATTACTCTTATTTTTACCTTAGAGTAAACAATAAAGTGTTTTAAGTGCAGTAGACTTAGTAAAATGAGTCGAAATGCACATTGCACAGAAAGGTAATGGATATTTCTTTGCATGCAGGAACTACTAATGATTAGCAATCCTTCCACACCTCAAATAAATGAATCTATATATGCTCAATTATTTTATGCATCAACTGGTCTTGACTCCTTTGTTAGGTGTCAACTTGGCTTGGTAATTTTCTGTGTGTCACTGAGTATCACCCTGTGCAGAGCAGAGGAAGTGCCATAGAGGGTTTCCCAGGATGTCACATTTTATAGTCACTAGCAAAGATTAACCATTAACTCCTGTTAGTTCTTCTGTTCTCTCCTATAGGGTCAATATGAATTGGAATGGATTTGATGACAGTGAGTTTGTTTCATGGGTAATCTTTGGTGTGTGTAGTGGGGAGTAATTAGATCACTGAAGACTTTTCATTAGTTCACAGTCAACTGCTTAACCACTGTGCCACCGGGTATCCACGGTTAGGCTATAATACCTAGTGTTATTTTTTTAAGCTGTCTTTATGGGCACTTAATCCACATATCATATAAAATTCAATAGTCCAACAGTATGAACAAGAGTTAAACAATCATGACCACTGTCCATTTTAGAATATTTTCTTCTTTCTTGTATTCACTGCTATTAGTTCTCGCTTTCCCCTCAACCTGTCCCCTCCCCCACACCATACCCAGAAGAAACCATTAATCCAGTTACTATCTCTACAGATTTTTTTTTATCCTGGATTTCATATACAAAACAAAAGCCTGACAACAATAATAAAACAATACAGAGAAAAACCTCTGAGAGTTCAACCCCAGTGTTGAAATATTCTGCAGAGCAACGTTTATAGTTAGGGAAGACAGAGAAGGGGAACAGGGATTCAACTCCATTCTCTGGAGAAGTAAAAAGACTAGAAGAGTCCAGAGTTTATTCAAAAATAGGTTTTTATAGGTCTTGAGACATGCAAGTCTCTTGCTATACATACAGAAAAACCAAATGAACAATGTACTAATGATCAATATCCTAAGTCCTCAATGGGAGTACTTCAAAGGGAGCATCAGGCATGCAGGAGATAAGACACGCAAATACTCCATCAGATTAGGGACAAAGGGAGAAATTGCTCTTAGAGATAATCATATGTTAGTTGTGCCTATGAGGAGTCAGGCATCTGTGAGAGACAGTTTGACGTTAACGTTTATGATTGGTAGACATAATGTGGAGAAAGGTCCTTCATGGAATATTATGTATAGAGGTGGTTTTTCCCATATTTCCCATCATGGAGGCATGCCTATCACTCAGAATGGCATGCCAAGCTCCGTGGTCACCAGTGCTAGAGGCAGGCCAGATGCACTTCCTTCTATGTTCTCATTTTCGCACATTTTCACTTGTTTTTGTATTTGAGATTTTAGGTTGTTGTGTGCTCTTTCAATGAGAGCAGAGTCACTAATTATATTGATAGGTGGCTTTATTTTTTTGAACAATAGAATAAGAGAAATCATTTTTGTTTTCTGAGCAGAGGAATAAAGCTGATGACAAATGTCTGCATAAGCAAAGGTAGTGAAGAAAGCTGATGGTGCACAGCTATCAAAAGATAAAGCATTTGGGGTCTTAAAGGTTTGAGTAAACAAGTGGCCATCCAGCTCAGAAGCAGCAAAGCCCACATGGAGGAAGCACACCAGCCTATGTGAAAATGAGGTGTTGAAGGTATCTGGCATCAAAGAACTAAAATTATATCACTATAAGTAAGGGTGAAGTACAGATTGGGGACCCAAAGCCCATCAATAGGTGAAGTGACATCCTTTTACAGAGGGATCATAGGGAGGAGATGAGCCAGTTAAAGTACAGTGTAGTAACAATGAAATAAGCAATTTTCCTCTAGTTCTCAAATGCTTCCTCCCACCATCATGATCCCAATTCTACCAGACAAATTCAGCTAGACCAGGGGATGTACACTGGAATCAGAAATATAGGGAATTTAGGATAGATGTTCCCTCAGGACTAGTGGTTGGAGTGGTGATTCTGGGAGGGTAAAGAGATGGGGGAATAGAAAAGAGGAACCAATTCAGGAATCTACATACAACCTCCTCTCTGGTGTATGGACAACCAGAAAGTGAGTGAAGAGACACATTGGACAGTGTAGGATAGGAAAAAGTAACAACAATTTGTAAATTAGTAAGGGTTCATGGGGGAGGGAAGAGGGAAGGGAAATATGGGGAGCTGGTACTGGGGGGGGGGCTTAAATAGAGGGAGGGTGTTTTGAGAGTAATGATGGCAACAAGTGTGCAAATGTGGCCTGCATCCAATTGATGTATATATGGATCATGATGGGAGTTGTATGAGTCTCCAAGAAAATGATTCATTGTTTTAAAAGAAGGGCGAGAAAAAGAGGAGTTTATACCAAAGGCTCAAGTAGAAAATATTTGGAAATGAATATAGCAACATGTATACAAATGTGATTGATACTAATGATGTATTGAATGTTATAAGAGCTTTAAGAGCCCTCAATGAAATCATTTAAAGAAAAAGAACGATGGAATATATGTACTAATAGGTCTGATACAATTGATGTATTGATTGTGACGAGTTTAAGAGCCCCCAATAAAATGATCTTAAAAATAGAATAAATAAATGAATAAAA
>PVJH01004215.1:0-32975 GCA_004026705.1 Nesogale talazaci
CCCCCTCCGTCGCTCCACCTCAGCACCATTCCTTTGTTCTGTCTTCTGATCTCCTGACCTTGGTATGGGTCTTGGCCTGGCTTCTTGGCCCTGCCTCATCATCTGCGTGTCATAGTGACGTCTTTTGCCTTGTAAGGTTCTCTTTTTGTTCTTGTTGTTGCCCGGTGCTGTGGGGCCAGTTCCGACTCATCAGCCCTGGGCACAGCAGAGCGACACACAGACTGCTTGGCATCCTGGGCCGTCCTCAGAGTCGCCGTTAGGTGTGAGCCCTTTGTGTGAGCCACCGCGCCAACCCACCTTGTCGAGGGTCTTCCTCCCTGTTGCTGCCCCTCTACCCAGCAGGATGTCCTTCTTCGGGCTGGACTCTCCTCACATGTCCAAAGCATCACAAGGCTAAGTCTCAGGATCCTGGCTCCTAGAGTTCTCTTTTCGACATTAGAGAAAATATTTTGTGCCTAGTGTTTGTTTCTTCTAATAACACCCCCCCCCCAATTTTTACCATTTCTACAGATAAAATCATTGTGGGTAGCTTCATGGGATACCTGAGGATCTTTAACCCTCATCCTGTGAAAACGGGAGATGGCGCACAAGCTGAAGATTTGCTTCTCGAAGTGCATTTGCGCGATCCAGTGCTTCAAGTCGAAGTGGGGAAATTTGTTTCGTAAGTACATCCCACTCATTCCAGTCCTGTATCTTCACTGGAGCATGTCAGCCTGTCCGATGTCACTGTGCTTTCTGGGTATTTCTGCCTCGGTGTTCCTTGTGTGTTGATAGCGTTTATGTGGGGAGCTGTGCGTTGTAGTCCTGGGGTCCTGAGGTGGTTGATGCATCAGAAACTTCGAGGAAAAGAGGCAGGTGTTTGAAAAGAAGTCAGTGAAGGGAGTCTGTACTTGTCTGGATGCAGATGGCCCAGGTAGGGCTGCTTACATGATTAGACAAAGCAGCTACTAACACTTTCTTCTTCACAACCCTGATGTTTGAAAGAGATTACTTAAATAAAAAGAAATTACTTATTTCAATTATGTTTTCTCAAAAGACGTCAACTCACAAAGTGTTCCCCTTTATGAGACCTTTGTCTCAAAGTGCTTTACTTTCAAACCTAGCTTATTTTAGAAAACTTGGTCAGTTTATATTTGTGTATATATACATATCTATCTACTTTTCATTTACTGTTGACATTTCTGAAATGATTCTATTTTCTTTTTTTTTTTGTGGCATCACTCCCCCTGGTGGGAGTGGGAGGCCCAGCCTTGCTCCTGGAGAGCTGCTGCTGAATTTGAATTGTCAACCCTGTGGTCTGCAGACCCGCACTCAACCACTGCACCACCGGGGCTCAGCCTATCATATTTTCATACAGGAATTTTCTTCAGATCAAATGTGTCATTTTACTTCTTCACGAATCTTTCCTGTAATAAGTTAGCTTATAGGCAGAGGTCTCTCTCGTTTTTTTCTGACTCTACTTTTCGAGTCCCTTTTTGTTTGCATGAAAGGAGCCGTGGTGTCCTAGTAGACTATACCTTCAGACTGCTCACGGCAAGGTCGACTGTTTGACAGCCTCCGCTGATGTGCGGGAGACAGATGAGGCTGTCCTAGAGTTGCTGGGGTCAGCATCAGCTTGATGGCAGCGAGTCGGCTTGCGGGGGAAGGGGCTCTGGTGGCCTAGTGGGTTACAGCTACAACGCACAACGCTGCTAACCACAAGATCAGCAGTTCAAAACTGCCAGCTACTCTGAGGGAGGAAGATGAAGCTTTCCACTCCCCTAAAGAGTGACAGTTTCAGAAACTCACAGGTCCGCAGTTCCACACCACACTGCCCTCTTCAGGGGACACGTGAGTTTATGTGTACACACACCTGCAAAGTTTGAACGGCTCAGAAACCCAAAGGGCAGTTCCGTCCTGCCTCACAGGAATCGGCTGGAGTTTGAGTTTGCTTGCTTGTGGGAAGGTCCCTCGGGGCTTGTGCTTGACTGATAGTCGGACACTTAGATTCTATGGGGTGGTAGTTTGACTCCTACCCGTGGCAACACAGAAGAAAGCCTCAGTGATCTGCCCCTGTGAAGAGTTCCTCCAGGAGACTTGGTGGAACAGTTCTACTTGGGAGCAGTTCCCCTGTCTCCACTCCCGTCATTGTGAGTCGGCACTGACTCACAGCAAGAGCTGGCCCTCACTCTTGGTCAGCAGGCAGTCAGGGTCCTCTGGGAGGGCCCCTACTGACACAGTGGTTATGTGTCTAACCACAAGGTCAGCCGTTCGAAACTGCTGGCTGCTTTTCAGGAGAAATAGAGGCTTTCGACTCCCGTGAAGTGACACAGCCTTGGAAACCCATAGAGGCAGCTCTCCCTTGGCCGGTCGGGTGTCTGTAAGTCAGAATGGACAGTGAGTTGTCTGCACCCTTGGACGTGGGGGCGGTGCCTTGTGTGCTGGATTTGGGCTCACTCCTTTGGCGCTTCTTCACTTAACGTGTCTGGAAAGGCCAACTTTTAGAGCCCTGTCTCTGGGCTTACATATAAACAATCGTGAGGGGGTTGTAGGACCCGGCAGTGTTTCGTTCTGTTGTGCACAGGGCCACTCTGAGTGGGAGCTGGCTTGACAGTTCTGACAACTAACAGCAGCAGCAGCAAGATGCCTTCTGCATGAGCGCTGAACCGCAACTCATGGGTGCGACCACTCTTCATGCTGATGGGCAGTGGAAGCCGCAGCCTGGATATGTAAGGGAATGGGCTGGAGGGAGGAGACTTTTATGACTGATGTGAGTAGGAGAAATCGACTTCAACTCCAAGCAGATGACTAGGCCCCCATGATATCGCTAGCACATTAGGCATGATGGATTTATCGAGTCAGGAGACGGAAGGATCCTGGCCTCTGAATAGCACTTTTACATTTCCATTTCTGAAATGAAAAAGGCCATCGCAGTCATTCTGTGCCCCTGTTCCAAGGGTGGCTCTCCGCTTTGGGATCATGGGTTGGAAGGGGAACAGGTTATACCAAACAAGTAGGCCCTTTGTAAAGATCATCTGAACGATCAGAGGTATTTGGCTGGTATGACCTGCACTTGGGGTCAAAGAAGCGGAAGCCCAGAGCAGTAGGCCAGGATCCAGACATAGATCTGCCTAATGCCACGCCACATCCCTCTCCTATTGGAAGAAAGTGCTTTTGAGGACTCAGGGCATGTACCCAATTTCTTTTTGAGGGCAACATAAGAAAGATGACCGCTGTATACATTTGCATTTTCTGATGACGAGTACGTACATACCCACTGTAAGAGTGCTCTAGCATTGTGGATATTATGTAACTTCATCCTTAGTTTGCACATGAGAAAATAACACTTGGAAAGAGCAAAGGAAGCTGTAAGGCATGTGAAATCAGGGCTCGAGCCCAGACCTCTAGGCTTAGTCACAGCCCCGTTCGTTTCAATTTGTTTGCCAGTTGTTCCGGAGGCCTTCATGTAGATATGGACTACATCTCAAATAGAAGCAAATTACCGTGGGCTGGCTGTCCTGTTACGCTGAGGCGGAGGTCACACATATCCACCCTCTGTCCTGCTTTGCCTACCCTGACACCAGCCCTTCCTCCCCTGGCACTCTACTTCCATGCTGGGTTCAGTCATTTATTGCAAGATCTCACAGAACCCACGAAGCTCTAACTATATGGCTCACATGGCAGTATGTGCCGTAAAGTCCCCCAATCCAAACTTCAGCATACTGTCTGGAAGGTCTTCTCATTCAAAGGCTGCAGAAGTTGGTCAAATAAGGGGAGGTGCGAGACCCCAACTCAAGCCTCAAGAGCCCAAGGTCAGACAGAGGCAAGCCACGTGCAGGGTCTGGAGCCAGAAGCCCAAAATGTCTGAAAGTATCCTACCAAGGCTCATCCAAGGTGTCCACAAAGGGAGGCTTTGACAGAGGTGCGGTTTTGTATTTTAGCAGTCCAGACCTCCAAGGAAACAAGGTGGGGACTTGAGTTATAGCCTCTGCTGAGGTAGAAACCCCGAATACAGCCTCCCTTAGTTCTGTAACAGAGGACTCCCTCCAAAGTGGGATTATAACCACAGCCACAGAGGCTTCTCTTGACATCACTTCACACACTGCCATTACGGCTGTTGTGGTTGTCACTTGCCACAGAGTTGATGCCAACCCACAGCGATGCCATGTCCAACAGATGTGACCGCTGCCCGGTCCTGCACCATCCTTACAATTGTTCCTTGTTGCAGCCCGTGTCACTTTCTCTCTCTGGCTGACCCTGTACAATATGTGATGTCATTGTCCAGGGTCTCGTCTCTCCTGGCAACAGGTCCAAAGTATGTAAGACTAAGTCTTGCCATCCTTGCCTTTAAGGAACACTGTGACCCTACCTCTTCCTTCTCCAGCATCACAATCCAAATGCATAGAGTCTTCTTTGATTTTCTTTATTCAGTGTCCAACTCTCACTTGCATAGGAGGCAATGGAAGGTACCATGGTTTGGATCAGCAGCACCTTCATCCTCAAAGTAACATCATTGCTCTTCAGTACCCTAAAGAGGTCTTGTGCAGCAGATGTAGTCTTCCGGTCTCTTGTCTGCTGCTTCCATGAGCACTGATTGTGGATCCAAGCATTCCCCCTTTCTGTTCACCCATTTGCCTCTTGATCCATGCACACTATACCTTGTTCTGTGCCCTATTCTGAGTTCAGCCTGGGCCTCTGTCCATGTATTGCTGCCACCATTGTTAGATGATTTTTTTTGTGTTTTTTTTTTTTTTTGTGGGCATCACTGCCTCTGGTGATTGTGGGCGCTATCCAGTGCCGCTCCTGAGAGCCGCCGCTGGACTTGAACCGCCAAACCTGTGGGCTGCAGTTCCGCACTCAACCACTTACGCCACTGGGGCTCAGCCCTGTTAGATGATTTTAAGCAAAATTTTACTGGCATGTGATATCAGTGGTACCTTCCTATAGTTTGAGTGTTGGATCACCTTTCTTTGTTATGGGCACAAATATCAATTTCCTTGAGTCAGTTGACCAAGTTGCTGTCTTCCACATTTCTTGTTATAGATGAGTGTGTGCTTCCAGGGCTTTCTTAGTTTTTGAAACATTTTAGTAGTTATTTCACCAATTCCTCGGGCCTTGTTCTTGGCTTATATCTTCAGTGCAGCATGAACTTCTTCCTTCAGCACCATTGGTTCTGACTCTTATTGCTACTTGCTGAAATGGTGGACTCCTCACTAGTTCTTTTGGTACTGCTGTGTAGCCTTTCCATCTTCTCTCTTTTTTTGGGGGGGGGGGGCATCACTGCCCTGGTGGGAGTAGGAAGCCCAGCCTTGCTCCTGGAAAGCTGCTGCTGGATTCGAACCGCCAACCCTGTGGGCCGCAGTCCTGCACACAACCACTACGCCACCGGGGCTCAGCCCCCATCTTCTCTTGATGCTTCCTGCATCATTCAACATTTCGCCCAATATTTGAATAGAGTCTTTCAAGATTGTTGCTACAAGGTCATAACAATGGACTACATTGCAACTATTACAAGGAGTCCGGGTGGGAGAGTGGTTATATGTTGGGCTCCTTACCGCAAGAGCAGCAGTTTGAAACCAACCATCGCTCAATGGGAGGAAGAGGAGGCTTTCTACTCCTGTGAAGAGATGCATTGTCTTCAAGTAGCCTGTAGCAAGATGTGAGCGAGGAAAAGCTACAAGTGGCTGTGGCCAACTGAAGACCCCGGCCAGACTGAAGGAGGTGGCTGCTACTCAGTTCTGGGATTGTAGCCAGATCTCCACATTTTTCAAAAAGAAAAGCCAGAGAACAAGGATTTTTTATGGGAAATCTCCTGGCTCTTAAATTCTGGCAGACCTTTAAAATTTTGAGACTTTTTGTTTTCCAGAGGTGAAACAGGCTGAGAGAGGTTAAGTGTCTTGCCCTGGGTCACAGGTTCGCTAGCTAGAGGGTTAGGAGCAGCCCTGAGATCTCGTTATTGTGGGACGCAGGTGTGAAGGGGCCTCTGAAAGGCAGCTCTTTGAGGTCCAGTCTTGACTGAGGCTCGGGGATTACCAAACTGACTGTGGGTTTGTTGCTAAATGTTTTAAAATCCAGAATGTAACATTTTGCATTGTTGCTGAAGGTAAAATCTCTTTAAAAAATATTTATACTTTTTAGGTTGTTATATCTGAAGCTAATATATTACTTTAACAAACTAATAAAAACCTTAAAAATGTTTCTGCATTTTTCAGAGGTACTGAAATGCTTCACTTGGCTGTTTTGCATTCTAGAAAACTTTGTGTCTACTCTGTCTCAGGTAAGAAACAATTTTTCCCCTAATATAGAAATTCTGTCAGAAAATGGACTCCTGAATTTATACAAAAGTGAATATTCTATGTGTTGATTGTGAGCACAGATTTCCTTATTTTGGGTAGCCTTTCCATCCATCCATTCATGAATTTTCCCCAGATACTCCAGCTATTAATTTTTCTGGTTTTGCTACGTAAGCACGCTTATATTTCTGGTAGCGTTCCTTATAATCTCCTTCCATCCAGGGCTGGAGTCCATAATTGCCTATGACTGATAGAGGCCAATTCTGAGGACAATAGGACATTGAGTCTTAAGAAATGTTCAACTATAACAAAACCCATTAGCTGCTAAGTCATAGTGATTTGCAATCTATTATCTCTGGCGGACCTCAAGTGTTTTTGTTTTATACTTCTAATTTCTTGGCATATGGCTGCCGGATCCAACCCAATGGCTTCTAACAACAGCATTGGCTGTCTTCTCGGAACCAAACTTCAAGACTCTTAGTTTGATGCTGATCAGATGTCGTTTATTAACAGTGCTCTGGATACAAGCGTGGTAGTGGATTGTGGTTTGTTTTCAGTATGCTGACCCTTATTAAATAGAGACGATTGCCTTTTTGTTCGGTTTTACTTATGGGAAAAATGTTTGTTTGAAATGGGGAGTTATATTTTTGGATTAGAAGGTTAGGGGAAAATATTTTTTTTATGGGTACAATAACATTAAGTCTCTATGGGGTGATCTTTTGTGTGAAAGCTATTCCCCCTTTGGAGTTTGTGTTCTCAGCTACTAACAAACCCTAGTGGTGCAGTCAAGTCAATGTAGCACTACGGACCTCAAGGCCAGTGGTTCACACCCACCAGCTGCTCTGCAGAAGAAAGATGAGGCTGTCTGCTTCCGAAAAGATTTGTATTTAGAGCCTTGGGAATCCTGGCTAGGGCCGCTCTGAGTCAGAATTGACTTGATGGCAGTGGGTTTGGGGCAAGTATTAGATTCTAGGATATCGATTTCTCAGAGTCATTTTTCTGATTTAGGCTTTCTTTCTATATATATATATATATATATAAATCATTGAATTGGAGTTTTAGAAAATTTCAGGTAGAAATTTGATAGTTTCCTAGGGCCTGCTTGCGAGGGCCTGCTTCCTAGGTCCAGGATCTATGGTGGCCAGCCAGGGAATACTCATTGGGTGAGGGAACAGGTTTCCGTGTGAGTCCTGCTGAGGCAGCTGTTGGAGACTCCTTAGTGCTCTCTCGACAGCACGCTCCCTTGCTCCTCTCTCTTCCCTCTCCATTTCCTTTTCCACTGCCACTTTCTTTTCCACTCTGCCTTAGAGACCTGAGAAAGTGCCCCTCACCGTCACTGTTAGTCTCTCCTGCTGGTTGTCAGGGGAGGCCGGGTCCCCGGGAAAGGTAGGCCAGAGCCGGAGCGAAGGAGAGCAAGGCCCCCAGGGAGAATTATTGTCACCAGAGTTGTGACAGTGGACTCAGGCGTGGGAACAATCGTGAGGTTGGAGCAGGACCAGCCTATGTTTTATTCTCTTGTGCATAAAGTTGCTATGGGTTAGAATCTACTGAGCAGTGCCCAACAACAGCAACAATGACATCGACAACAAGTTTCCTGGCAATGCCATCGCACCTTCCAGTGCTCGGGCAAGTATGTAGTGTCCCAGAAGAAGAGAAGGTGTGTTGTAGCCCACTTTATTGCATAGATCTACTTGTACGTCAAGGGGCCCTGGTAGTCTAGTGGGTTATACATTGCGCTGCTAGCTACAAGGTCAGCAGTTTGAAACCACCAGGTGCTTCAAAGGAGAAAGATGAGGCTGTCTATGCCCTTGAAGAATTCTAGCCTCAGAAACCCACATGAGCCGTTCTACTCTGCCCTTCAGTCACCAAGAGTCAGAACCCGTTGGCTGGCAGTGAGGGCATGTGTGGGTTTCTCCTTTGTTTTTGAACCTAGGTTTGCAAACTCCATATGACACTAAAAGAATTGGGTTACACGGGCCATGTCTGAACACCATTTGGAGAGTGGGTCCCCTCTGGGGTTTCCTTGGGGGTTCTCAGCAGAACAGAAGAGGGGGGCAGGCACCTTAGCAATCATTAAGTAGTTTTGACTCTTGGCCTTCACGCATCTCTCTTGAACTAAGGGCCAGAAAACAGAAGGCTATAGAGTTCTACTGGGACTTACTGATTGATGCTTGGATTTTAGCAAAGTCTACATAAAGAAATTGGCTTGTGTGGTCACTGCTTGTTTATTTATTTTATCTTAATAAATCTTATAACAATCCTCCCATCAATTGTATCAAGCACATTTGTACGTATGTTGCCATCATCATTTCCAAAAGTTTTTCTTTCTACATGAGACCTTGGTATCAGTTCCTCTTTTTCTACCTTCCTCCCCTACCTTCCCAACCTTGTGAACAATTGATAATTTATTTTTATTTTCATATTTTGCCCTATACACTGTCTTCCTTCCCACACGTTTCTGTTGTTAAGCCCCTTGGATGGTAGAAATTGTACTTTGACCAGTTGGTGCCCCCTCTCCCCGCCCCACCTGCCTTCTACCCTCATGGTGACAGTGCTGTTATTATTGGTCCTCAGGGGTTTATCTGTCCTGGATTCTGAGTGTCCAGAGCTCTTTATCTGTACCCGTGCACATGCTCTGGTCTAGCCAGATCCGTAAGATTGAACTGGGGTCATGATAGTGGGGGTGGGAGGGTGGGGGTGAGGAAAGGAAGCATTATAGAAGGAGAGAAATGTTGTGTGTTTTGTCAGAGCTATACTCCACCCTGGCAGGCTCGTCCCTTCCTGTGACCCCTCTGTGAGGGGATTGTCTACGAACGGGCTTTGGCCCTTCATTCCAACCTCCCTTGTTCACATCAAAATGGTTGTTTGGGGTCTTCTGATGCCTGATTCCCTGTTGACACCTCATCATCACAGGGGTTGGTGTGTTTCTTCCACGTAGGCCTTTTTTTTTTTTTTTTAAACTTTCCTACTATATGGCCGATGGGACATTTGTATCCTCCTTCAAATTAGTGTTGAAAATGAATGCTCTTCGCCAGGGGAATGGTGATTTTTATTACTCTGCTTCTGATTCATTGAAAGAATTTGCATTCCCTGGGGACTAGGAGTTGTCCAAACTACATTCCCTCCTGCCCCACCTCACTCGCTTCTCTCTCTCCCTTTCCTTCAGCCTCTTATAGGAGGATTTGTAGGTTGACAATGGGTGTATTTTTCCTGGCATGCCTTAAATCGAGAAGCAGCGGAAATGAATGGTTTTGTTCTCTCTGGTATGTTTCTTGCCATTCCCGGCTGAACTTTTACCTAGCTTTCATGGTAACAGGCAAAGCTTTTCTTTTCTTTCTTTCTTTTTTTTTCTGATCAGCAAGATTGTCTTTTTCTTTTAAAAATTTTATTTTTTAAAAATCATTTTATTGTGGGCACATACATTGTTTTTCACAATACATAAATACATATATTGTGCCAAGCATCATTCGCATGCCTGCTGCCCTCATCATTCTCCAAACATCCGCTTTTGCACTTGAGCCCTGGGCATCAGCTTTTCATCTTTTCCCCTCCATCCTTGCTCCCCACTCCCCCACCAACCCTCAATGCTTTATAAAGTATTATTGTTTTGTCATATCTTAGACTGCCCGATGTCTCCCCTCGCCCACTCCTCTAACGTCTGTCCTCCCAATAGGAGGCTATGTGTAGATGTGTAGTTGGCACCCCCTCTCTACCCTACCTTCCCTCCACCCATCCAGGAGAGCTTTTCTGGTTCAAGTAAAACCCCTGGAATCAGGAGATAAACGTCTTGCCTGAACTTGACACCTGCCTCCACAGCCCGCTCTCCTGATGCTTGACATTTCCTTCCCAGCCTTGGGTTCTTCTAAAGAAGATGTGAATCAAAGGAAAGGATAGCTTTTAAAGTCCCTCTTTTGTAGCGAGTAGAGCTCAGCAAACCTTGGAGTTCGAGGCTGGCCTGGCCATGCTGCTGCCTTCTTTGTGGTGGGAGCCATGTCATCAAGGGCAAGCTTCCCAGCAGGTTTGGGGGGCCTACAGCTAGCCCATCTTTGCCCGCTAAGGAAAAGAGGGGGGAAAGCATCTCACATTCCTTTCTCCTGGGCTTCACTTTCTTGTAAATGGTTACAGATGTTCTGCTTAAGCCTTACTGATTACATTCTCTTAAATATGCCCCCCCCCAAAATTATGTATTCCTCAATAAGTATTTACTATGCACTTGACATATTTATAGAATTTTAATGGTTGCCATGCGAGGGATAAAAAAAGACAGGCTTATAATTTTTTCCCCTCTTTTAGAACAATGGATCTTTCAACTAGCTTGGTATTGGCTTTGATTTCATTTAACATCATTAGACCCTTCAGCAGTTACCGAAAATTGCCCTGAAAACTGTTGTCAAGGGGACCTTTGATTTTTCCAGAGATCTTTTTTTTTTTGTTTCAATTAGATCTTGTTTAAATAGGGCCAACAGCATAAATGTTTTAATATCCACTTACTTTCTAATCTGTGGAACTTTATATTAACTTTACTCACACATGGACTATCATTATCCCCGCATACGGACTGTATTCAGTCTGTGTAGCCAAGGGCAAAAGCCAGTGCCTGTACTTCTGACAGTCTGTCTGTGATGCTTCTGGCAAAAGAGCCAGAATTGTGGGTGATCAGAGGCTACCTTTATTCCCAGATAACATGCTAGGAAGGTATTTTGCCTTTTGTTCTAGGAATAGGCCCACGTTGTAGAGTGCCATAAACAGAAAAAAATTAAATTTGCCAGTGCAGTTGGAGCTCTGAAAGAGCACAAATGTTGCTGTCACTTCACAGCAGATGTGTTTAAATATTGACTGCTGATTCTCTCCTCACTGACGTGATGTGACTTTTATTTTTTCATTGTGAGAGTCTAGAGGGTACTCTTGTTTCAAGACCCTGGGGGTGGGGCAGCAGGTTAAATCTTTGGTGCTGTTGGTCTGAAATGACCCACAGGTGCCTCGGAAGAAAGGCCTGGTGATCTATTTCCATAAGGCCACAGTCCCCGAGACCCCCTGGAGCCCAGTTCGACTGCGAAACACACTCAGGGGGTCTCGCCATGAGTCAGGATGGAATGGATGGCAACAGTATCTTTGTCACCCCAGTTTTTGGGCAGCGTGAGGTTGCAGATGTCTGTGAGTGACACATGCTTATGCTGCCATTCAGTATCTGCAGTTCAAAACCCCGACCTTTCGGTCCCTGCCCAGTCATGCAGATTCTGCCCCGTCCTCTTCAGTCACAGTCCGTGGCAGTGAGTTTGGTTGTATTTGGAGGACAAACTGGGTGCCCTGGTAGCTTCTTTTTCTGGGTTCCCAAAGGCTTGAATTCTCCTTAGGTTCCTGGTGGGCCTTATTTGACCTTGTTTCTCACGCCGCTCCCCTCCTCCCACGTGACTGATTTGGCTGTAATTACCTCTGGTTCCCTGGACCTCACGGAGGATTTTAATGCCTGTAGGGCAGGTCCGTTTGAGCCTTTCCCTGGGTTTTGAACTCTATTGGTATGTGAAATCTGTTCTTTCCAGGGGCAAATCCATACACCCCACCCTGTCAGTTTTCCTCTTTCAATCCTCATCTTCCAAACGAGGAAGGGAGGCCAGGCGGAGAAAGGCGGGGTGGAAGCGGCACATTCCTGGTGCTGCTTCCTTCTGGGAAGCCTGTCATCAGCACACTTTTTACTGGGTTCAGCACCAAGTTCTTGCAAAGGTTGTAATCTGAAGGACAACTTACCCCCACTCCCCGCCGCCCCCCGCCCCAGGGTAGGGCCTAGATCTCAAGACCCGGTTGGAATCCTGTACCTTTTCCACAGCTCTGTGATTTTGGGGATGTTGTTATTATTATTATTTTTTTGTGGGGGGCATCACTGTTCTTTGGTGGTTGTGGGAGCTACCCAGCGCTGCTCCTGAGAGCCGCCACTAGATTTGAACTGCCAAGCCCGCGGGTTGCAGTCCTGCACTCAACCACTTATGCTACCGGGCTCAGCCCCTATTATTTTTTTTTTCTATGAACTTAAACAAAACCCAAACTCCTTGTCATTGAGTTGATTCCAGCTTCGGAACAACACGAGAGAGCACAGTGAAACTGCCCCTTTGGGTTCCCGAGACTTGACATCGCTATGGGAATAGCCAGCCTCCTCTTTCTCCCAGGAAGCCGCTGGTGGGTTTGTTCTGGTGACTTGGTGGTGGGCAGCTGAGGGCAGAGCAGCCCCTTGCACCACCCAGGAGGGTTTCATTAGGAGCTTCACATTGCTTTCCTTCTCAAATAGAGAAGATGTTGATTTTATTTTTTCCAATCGCAGTGTATGTTGACAAATTCTTCGGACCACCCCAACCACTCAAGCAATCCAAACGGAAACAAAAAAGAGTTCCTAGATAAATAGGTGTGCACAGACCTAGATATTTAGATTGTTGCAATGATTCAGTGATTTTGTAGTTTGATAGTATTTCCTTTTTTTCGTGCCGTGAATTTTTCCTTTAGCTTTTGCATCTGTAAATTGATGAATGAGAACCATGCTTCTTTCTAGAAAGTGTTGCTTTCTGAAGGCTTTTCCTCTTCACGTCAATTTTAACCTCAGCACTCTTCCTGATGACTGGAACAAAATTCCAATTTTAATGACTGTACCAAGCCAGGTTCCAGAGAGTAAACTGAGAGAGAAAGAGAAAGAGAGAGAGAGAGAGAGAGAGAGAGAGAGAGAGAGAAGACATATCATAGATAAACAATCTTTTCTCATTTGGAAAGAACTAGAAAGTGATTGCAACCCATAGGGTTTTTGCAATAGAGTTATGATTTTTCTTTGTTTTGAATGATTCTTCTTGGCAGACTGTTTACTTGCTGAGGAAAGCTTAGGGGATCTCTCCATTAAATTAAAATATAATCTATGAGGAGCTTGAGTATTTTGAGAGTTGGGGCAGGAAATTAAATTGCAGGAAAGTGTGAGAACTTTTCTCCTAAGACACAGTGAGTCATTTCTTGGCATTATTAGTATTTACAAGTGCAGAGACTTTAACCTCATTTATTTTAGCACTGGAATTGGAGGGTTTTGTTGGTATTCTGATAATTAAGCTTTCCTCAGACATCATCTGTTTTACAAAAATAGATAACCTGGTGTCACCCAGGGCAATGTGTCATCGAATGGGGTCATCTAGTTTGAGAATTATTCATCATATGTAATGTTTTAGTGCTTTGACATTGTGCATCCCAGTAAAATTGAATTACTTAGAATCGGTATAGAGGGGGAGAAGAAATTTATGTGGTATAATGTAAACATGTACAACCCCCACCCTCCTTTTTGTCCCCTCAGGAACCTTGGGTAATGTGGAACATGGAAACCAATATCAGATCAAACTGATGTACGAGCACAATCTTCAGAGGACAGCCTGCAACATGACTTATGGATCATTTGGTGGTGTAAAAGGTAATTTGCCTGTTGTCACAAGTGTGCAGTTTTCGAATACTAGGCTGTGGGTAAGTGAGGTCTTGTGTGGTGTGAATGGGAGAGCTGAAGCAGGCACTTTATTGCTACGACTGGGTGCAGACGAGGCGGGCACCGTGGTGGCGCTCTGCTTCCAGCCCACTGGCTGCTCGGCCCTGCCTGAGTCCCTCAAGATCCACAGCCGGGACCCCGCAGGGCAGGTCTACTCTCTTCTTTAGAGTCAACTCAACGCCATGGCAGTGCATTTGGTGTGTTTTCTGGTTTTTGTTTAGAAACTCCCTCCCCAAAATAATGAGGATAAGAAAGAAAGCTTCCGCTCGCGAATGGGGCTCAAAAGCATAGGGCAGAAGGCTGCAAGAGGCAGGATGAAGGAACGCATGGAAACGTGGAAACAGCCCTCTGGGGCAAGGTGTGGGAGTGGAGTAGGGGTGGGTGAGTGGGTGGGGGAAGGTGCTGCTGGCGGAGGGAACTAATGCCGCCAAACAAAATGTCATAGCAGTTGATGAATGGAAAACTGATTGTTTGCTATGAACCTTTACTTCTCAAAAAGAAAACAAACAAACAAACAAACAAAAAGCCCCCCAATCCACTGCCGTTGAGTTGATTTGGATTCACTGTGACCCCACTGTCAGGTTCCCAAAGCTCATCATAATGATGTGCATAGACGGCCTCGGCTTTCTCCTGCGGACCTGCTGCTGGGTTTGAGCTACCGGCCTTGTGATCAGCCAGCAAACACTGTAAACATGTAAACCACAGCTGAAAAGACGACGAGTGATGGTGTGTGACTTGGACATCATGCTTCTGGAAGCAGAGGCAGGCCCTTGGCCCCGGGACCGCAGCAGTGGGCTGGAGCAGAGTGACAATCGTGGGGATGGGGCAGGGCGGGCCAGGGTTTTGGTCTGTCATACTAGTGTCACTGAGAGTTGGAACTGACTCAACCGCACCTACCAGCAACACTGAACACTTTGATCTGGTCGGTCGAACCATATATTTCCGAGACTGCCTTTTCTACAACTCTGGTCAGTTTTTTGGGCGTCACTGCCCTCAGGTGGTGGGAGTAGGAGGCCCAGCCTTTGCTCCATGGAGCTGGAATTGAACCTCCATCCCAGTGGGCCGCAGTCCCGCGCACAACCACTATGCCACCGGGGCTCAACCCAACTCTGGTCTTTCATACACGAGTTATGATCATTATGTTTTTTCGTTTTCTTGCGATAGAACTGGGCAGTGATCTCTTTCAGTGGAGGAAGGAATTGAGCTTACTGCTGACAGCAACTCTCTGGTGTAGGTGCTACCGGCCAGGTGCACGCTGTTCTCTGGACACATTCCACATAGGGGCTGCTACATATGCCTGTGTAGGTTGTTTCTGTGCAGGGTGCCTGGGGGAGGGGGCAGGAGAGGTTGACATTCACCTTATGGCTGTCCAGTCATGTGCTGTCCACCTGAGGTCAGTCCACCCAGAAGAAAGAAACCCTTCCTAAACCTTACCAAGTCATTTTCTTTACTAAGGACTGGGTCACTGGCTTCTACTCTGGCCGTGCATTTTTTAATTAGCACTAGTGCAACCTATTGCATGCCCACCCTCCTCCTCAAGCTTTCAAAATTACTCGGTTAGGGTATTTTCCTTCTTTTTTTAAAATGACTTTTGATTTGGTAATTCCTGTGGAAGCTGTTGGGATTGGTGTGGAATTGTCTTTCTTTTCTGCACATTCACCCTTAGTGCACCATGACGGAGTGACAGAGAAGCTGGTGGTGCTGAGCTGAGGGCAGGAAGCCAGCTGGTGAATCATACCTGTGATGTTGTCTACGGGGGTGTGCCCAGCGGAAAATGTAAACTACTATCTTAACTCTGGGGCTCACGTTCGTATGCGTTTGCTATTCAACACTTGCTTAAAAATGCAGTCTTCCTAAAGGAAGAGCTTTCTTTAGTGAAAGGAGGATGAACCTGCATGTGGAAGTATCCTTGTACACCAAAATATCTATGTAAACTCAAGTGTTTTTGTACACCAGTGTAAAGGCAACTTGTAGAAAACTTGGGGCAAACAAATTAGCCAGTGGATACCTTTTTTTTGCGTGGTGGTGTATAGATAACATTTGATATCACTATAATGATGTAATAATGTGTGGCTGGATTGCAGAATTACTTCCTCCGAGTCACAGGATTGCTTGGATTACTTGAGGGATGCGAGAGATGAGTAGAGTTGGATGGCGAGAGGAGAGAAAGCCCTAAGATTTAGAGGAGAGGCTAATTTCTGTCAGCAAACTATCTTCCCTCATCCCCTGCTTTTATAAATAGTGAATTTCACTATTTAAATGAATACTTGATGTCCTTGGAGAAACTAGATCTCCTTGATCAGACTAATTCCTCCCCTAATTTTCTTTTTACTACTGAATCTCCAAAAGTCAAATTACCAAATTGTAAAAATGAACCCCACCAAGAGTATGACTTGAGAAAAAAATCACTTTGATTTACTGAGAGTAAGCTAAGTAGCACCAAGACAAACTTTATCTGGTATAAATGGAATGATATATTTTGTAAAATCATGATAACCCAATCCCAAAACAGAACCTCCTTGTTCCTATGTGACATTTTTGCTGGCTTTTATAAAGGACTTCCACAGCACTCACAGTTGCTAATAGCTTAGTAAAGAACAGGCAATTTTGTACCCACTTCCTATCTTTCTTCCCATAGCTCTTAAATAATGGCTTTCTATTAAAAAAAAAAAAGATTTCTGGAAACACTTGGGACCATTCTAACGTGCTTCACTTTCGTGTGGCTGTGCGGGTTTTTCTGTGCACAGTGTCTGGTTGAAGCGGTGGGAGCGGCTGCAATCTAGTCTTTGTGCTGGTCAGGAGGAATCATTTTATGTGGCGAGTCTGGAACAATGATCGAGTGCCACTGAGGTGTCTGTGAGGGAACATGAGAAGCTAGGAGGTGGCCTAGCAGTAAAAATTAGCCGTGTTGGTAGGAGAGGATGCTAACAGCTACAAGATTTCTTTATAGGATGATGGAAGTGTTCTGAAACCAGATCACACTGATAGTTTACAGCTTTAAAAATAGGAGGGGGCTTCAAGATACTTGTGGAAAGTTCCATTATCATCTCCTTCCATTTTCTCACGGAATTTTTGAAGCCCCGTGGTTTCCTGAAATGATTCAGTTGTGTATTTCAGAGGGAAAGATATTATGGTCAGAGAACATGGTAGCTGAGTGAAAGCTGCTCCCTAACTTTAGTCGTGTGATACTGCCCGATGGCTGGCAAGGTAACATATTGCTCAGGCTGTACCATCTCCCTTGCTCGTGACTGGGTGGAAAGCTGTGTCACTCTTATAAGGCAGGTAGAAGCTTGGTAGAAACTTTTGGATGCCATCACAGGACTTATGTACATTAGGAAATGCTCCAAATCATGTGAAAGTCAAGTTGAGTTTCATTCCACTGTATTCCTTTTGTATGCACATGTATGTGTTTACTCGTAATATAAAAAATTTAAAAGTGATCTGAGTAATGGAAATGATTAAATTAGCCTTGATGCATTCAGTGGATTATTATGAAGTTATTAAAATGAAGTTTTGTTGGTTGGAATGAACGTATTTGTTCAAACATGTTCATGTTTCTGATTATTTTCTTGGTGTAGAATCTAGAAGTGGAGTTAGTGAGTTAGGAGGTTCTGTTTTTTTCCTCCAATGTAAAAGTTGCTTCACTCCAGGTTGCAAAGTAAAGGTTTTGCAAAGTGGAAGCTAATCCCAGATCTTAACCTCATAAAAGAAAGTCCATTTTTAAGCCCCATGTGTCCACTTTGTGTCTCTTTAATGTCACAGTCTTTTTGTTTGAAAATGTCCAGTTCATCTGAGTTTAAAATGGAAAACTTAAAAATCCTTGTCTCTGAGCTTGCACTGATTTTATAATGACTCTTATAGAATTGTTAAGTCCAATTAGGCTTCCAGTAATTCTCAAGAGAGAAAGTAGGCAAAAAGCAAATTTGACAAAATTTACAACAAAGGTGTTTTACAATACAGAAAGGCAGCGGGATGTTTGTATGTGCAACTAAACGAATTGCCACTAGATGGCAGTCCTCCACAATCTTAGACCAGAGTGAGATCAGCCACTTGCTGCCACGGAGCTGATTCCCACCCATAGTGACCCCGAGGGACACAGTAGAAGTGCCTCCCCGCCCCCGCACCCCGTGGACTTCTGAGACCATCACTGTTGAAAGTGGGAAAGCCTCCTTTTTTCTCCCGCAGAGCATCTGGTGGTTTCAAATAGCCAACTTTGTGGGTTTTTAACTGTCCGACTTGTAATCCATATGCCATCAGGGTTGCTGTCAGAGATGGGTCTGTAGTGGAGGATTTCTGACCCCCAAATAGTGCTTGACCTTTTAAAAAAATAAGTGTAACTCCCCCCTCTCAATAATTTTATTGGGGGCTCCTACATCTCTTCTTACATTCAATACATCATTTGTATCAAGCATGTTTGTACACATGTTGCCATCTTCATTTCCAAATATTTTGTACTTGATCAATCCTTGGTATAAGCTCCTCTTTCCCTCTCCTTAAAAAAAAATCATTCCATTGGGGGCCCACACAACTCCCATCACGATCAGCTCATACGTCAATTGTATGCAGCCCACATTTGCACACCTGTATGCAGCCCACAGATGCACACCCCCGAAACATCCTCCCTCCACTTTATGTTGAACTTAGAACACTGCCCGGTGCCGAGTAAAGCACTAAATAAGCATCAGAGAAACTGAGTTTGCTTTTTAAAAGAGAATGCTCTCGGCTGAGCCCTGGTGGCGTAGTGGTTGTGCGCGGGACCGCGGCCCACTGGGTTGGAGGTTCAAATCCAGCAGCAAGGCTGGGCCTCCTACTCCCACCACCAAAGGGCAGTGATGCCACAAAAAAACAAAAACAAAAACAAAAAACAAGCAAACAAAAGAGAATGCTCTCATTGTAGCTCCCCGAAAGGTCAGCAATTTGAACCTCGACTGCCCCTCAGGTGAAAGACGTGGCCCGACACTCCTGACAAGAGGGACCTTGGAGCCTTGGGAGTCCACCCCGCCTCCCCATCAGCAGTCCTGCCCTATCCTGTGGGGTCGCTATGAATTGATGTGAACTCCTGGCAGGGAGTGCGCCTTTCATCAGATGTCATACTGACATGCTTTCTGGCTTTGCGTCTCAAACTTTAATTGACATCTGAGTCACCAGAGATCATTGCTACAAAGGCAGGCAGGCGCCAGTAAGCTTGGGTTTGGGCTGAAGGAACCAGGAAAGGTCAGGAGGTGTGCTGCACCCCAGCTCTCCTCCTGCTGTCCGTCCTGTGTTCTGTGCTCGTCACTGATTGGGTCACTTGCTGCCGACAGGTTCTGTCCAGCGGCGTGTGCGGCGCGTGGTGGTTCTATCCTAGGTTCTCTGCTTCCAGAAGCAGCGTGTATTGTTCACCATGTCCTACTGTCCCCCTCTCGGGGAGTGAGTAAATGTGCCTCCTTGCTTGAATTTAATTTTCTGATAGGAAAAAAGTATACGGGAAGGAAATGCTGCTTGGTTGTGTACGATGTCCATATCCGGCTACAGATGGCACCTTAATTTCCCTCCTATTGAGAAGTCAGTGTTTACAACATTTAATAAGTGTCACAAGCATAGCCAGTTAAGTTACTGTTTGGAAATACACTAAATCAGTCTTGAATTGATATAAAGCTATGTTTGTGCCATTGGTGGAATTTCTTCAGTTTGGTAATTTGAATCCTACTTGTTTTTGTAAAGAGGAATGAATGACATTTCTGCCAGAATTTCCTCTGCTTTGTTTGTGTGTTACTACAATTTCCAATGGTTGCTGACATGGTATTTTAGCCAGTTAAGATAAGCGTGCCATTTCAAAACAGTACTCACAAAAGGGCAGCTGATGGCCAGACAGGAATGGAATGAAAAATGAATGTTAACATTTTAAGGTCAGCAAATGCATTCCATTAGCTTTGTAAAATAAGATAGCTTGTGTGATCTGTGTAGTTTATCTGGCTACTGTCAAAAATTTGAGCTAGATTTTAAAAATTCAGGATCTCTCTTATGTACATCTGCAGTCACCTAAGATGTGCCCTAAAAGACTGTGACAGGATGATGAACCTTATAATGTGAAACTCTTCTAAGTATGTGATAGGGACCTTACGAATTGGTTGGAAGTTCATAGGAACTTTCAGGAAATGAAGCAAGTCTGGTCTGTTAAGCAGCTCTAGTAAGATCGGTGTCCCCATCCATCCATTCACCTGGCCACCCCAGGTTTACTGCGTATCTTTTGAGGGCCATGCACTGAGCTAGTGTCTTGGCACAAAAAAATGAATCAAAGATCATTTACTGTTTTCAAGCAGCTTACAATTGAGTGGAGTGACAAAGACCATGATTTAACTCTAATGAGGTAAATCTTATTGTGGTCGATGTGTACAAAGTTCCCCTGGCCCTCTGGGGACAGAGCAACTCTCTGCAGGGGGTTTGGGTACGTGTATGTATGCGTGCACACATTGGGAGAAAGGAGTATGTGGAAGTGGGAGAGGATGCTGTCATTATTATTATTATTTAATTCCAGTACTTCATCTCTATGAACTTTAATATGGAAACCACTAATCCCAGTTTCCTGTAATTGAGTCCTGTTGGGATTATTTTCAGACTTTGGAGGACTTTTGTTATTACTTTCCTTTAAGAAAGCCTAGAGCGTTTTACCCTGCCAAATTGACTTTCTTAGAGCCCCCAGGAAGGCAAAATGATCTCCTTTAGCCATGAGTTGATTTTTATGGAAAGGATATAGTACTCTTTGTGAGTACTGTGGCTGTCTTAAGAACTATTAACTCAAAGGTAGAGAGAGGAAGAGAAACTGACACAAGAGATTAAGAAATGCAGATGGAGAGACAGAATACCATGATGTCATGGGAGGGGAGGGAAAATCAAGTCTCAGGAGGTAGGGAAGTAGTGACAGAAGTTAAGCATCTGGAGTGCTGAGCAGAAAACACTGGCTCGGCAATTGGGAACCAATGGTAATCATACCGAGAGTGGATTTTACAGAAGGGCAAGAGCATTAGTTAAATTGGCCTGGAGTTAGGAATCCATAAAGAGGAAATGGAAATCCCAAGGAAAGCTGTTTTATGAGGAACTTTAACCACGAAGAGTAGAAGACAGATAAGGCCATAGCCAGAGGGGAAAGGTAATTGGACATCAGATAAACTCTTGATCTGATGAACAAAATGCCTATAAAGTTTTCTTAAGAATATTAAGTCAAATGCATTGTTGGCATCCGGTCTGCCTTTGGTTAAGTCCCCAAGAGCAGATCGTTATGGGAAATGTGCCTTGTCTTTGGCCCTGGTGTTCTGCCCTCTTCCAACCACGTTTTGCCCATTGGGTGCTGCCAGTGTATCCCGGGCCGAGGGCCCCCTGCACCCATCATGCTTTCTCGCCCCTGGAAGCCCCCAGGGGGTGGAAGTGGTGGTGTCGGTAGCCTCCCAAAATTCTTAGTGTGGGTGAGGAGCCCGCTTATCCTCTCTCTGCCCCATTCCACACCGGAATGAAGTTCTCTCTCTTTTTCTTTCTTTCTCGCTACCCTGGCACTTGTTGACTCTTGCTTCTCCTCCGGCCTGCCTAGGATCTTACTTCGGCCTTTGTTGCCTTAGGCTATCTTTACCTGGACTGAGATGTAGAGGATGAAGGGGAGAAGGTGTCCTGTGGCTGGGCCTGCGTGGCCCCCTTTTCACTGGGACTGTTGGCGTCTCATTCAGGGAGACCGGTGGGGAGTGCCTTGATACAGCCCTGCATTGGACAGGGTCTGTTTGGTCCACAGATAAGACTTTTTACAAAGCTGTTGTAAAGTTGGATAATGAGATAGGTGGTAAACGAGAAGCAGGTATATATATATATGTTTTCAGTGATTTTATTGGGGGATCTTACAGCTCTTGTAACATTCAATGCATCATTTGCATCAAGCACATTTGTATACATATTGCCATCCTCATTTTCTACTTGAGTCCTTGGTATAAGCTCCTCTTTACCCTTCTTTTTTTTGTTGTTTTTGTTTTATTTTATTTTTTTTTAGGGCATCACTGCCCTGGTGGTGGGAGTAAGAGGCCCATCCTTTGCCCCTGTGGAGCTGGAATTGAACCTCCATCCCAGTGGGCTGCAGTCCCGCGCACAACCACTACGCCACCGGGGCTCAGCCCACCCTTCTTTTTTTTTTTTTTTTAGAAATCATTTTATTGGGGGCTTATACAGCTCCTATCACCATCCACACATACATCAATTGTTGCCATCATCACTCTCGAAACATCCTTCCTCCACTTAGGCCCCCAATACCAGCTTCCCCCTTATCTCCCCTCCCCTCCCCCATGAACCCTTAATAATTTACAAATTGTTACAGCTTTTTCATATTGTACACTGTCCAATGTGTCCCTTGAATCACTTCCCTGTTGTTCATGCCCCAGAATGGAGACTACATGTAGATCCCTGAAATTGGTTCCCCTTTTCTATTCCACCATCTCTCCACCCTCCCAGTATCACCACTCCCACCACTGGTCCTGTAGGGATCATTTATCCTAAATTCCCCATGAAACAGGTGTATTTTAAAAATATGCTCTTTGAGTGATGATATATCATTTTGCTCTTTAATCTTCTATTTCCCATCACATAATTTGTATTTTAGAGTCATGCTGAGTCACTTTCTTCTTTATGAAATGAATTAGTGGTTTATGGATAAACAGCTTCCTTAGATACTTCATTAGATTGTCACCACCCTCTGAGTCTTCTCTCAGTTTGCACATTTCACGTTTCTCAATTATCTACTTTAATTTTCCAAATTAGTTTTCTTGTTCATAAATATTTGCTTTATTGGGAACATTTATTTATACCTTGCACTTTCCTGGTAATGGATCACTTTAGGATTGAAAGAAATGTCACTATACAAAATTCAAACTTTCCGATATCTACGTAGGTCATCATTCTGCTTTTCCATGGGAAGTTGCCTGTTCTGCGGTACTTTGCCAACTTTGCCTTGGGGACAACCCAGAAGTCTTTTGCTTGCAGTTGGCAGTTGACTTAGGCAAGAACAGAGAAGGTGTCTCTAGGTCCTCCAGTGTGGTCAGCTCTTGTTGCTTTGTTTTCCTCGCTTGCTTCAATTACTTTAGCCGGGCATTTGCCCCTAGTTATGAGACGGCTGTAACAACCCCAAATCCTACTTTTCAGCGTCGCATCCATGTGAAAGAATGCCCATCTTTCTCCTAGAAGATCCAGCCAGGGTCTTGCCAAATCAGTAACTCTGATTGGGCCATTTCTGAACCAATCGTGTCATGAGTGGAATTAGATTAAGGTTGGACCTTCATTACATGGAGCTGATTCCGGGGGCATGCCTGGGAGCAGTTATCAAAGGCCACCCATCACTTGTCTGCCAGTGTATCATCCTGCGGTCACTCTCGTGTTGCTGTGATGCTGGGAAGTATGTAACGGTTATTTCAAATACAAGAGAGGTACCCATGGTGAACAGGTTTCAGCAGAGCTTCCAGACTAAAGACAGACTAGAAAGAAGGAATCGGCTCTCCACTTCTGAGGAACATTGCGAGCTACTGACTGCTGTTTCATGAATAACAGCAGAACATTGTCTGGTATCCTGCCTCAAGATTAGCTCCTTGGGTTGGAAGACATTACATTAAAATATGTCTGAGGAAGAAAAGCCTTCTCGATGGAGAGAGAATCAGAATGCCTTAGATCAGTGGGTCTAAACATCAATGGGTCTAAACATTCTGGGGCCCCCAATTCTTAACAGTAGCAAAATTACAGTTATGAAGTAACAATGAAAATGATTTTAGTGTGTGTGTGTGTATGTGTGTCTGTGTGTGTGTGGAGGGGTCACCACAACATAAAGAACTGTATTAGCAGACCACAGCATTAGGAAGGTTGAGAACCACTGCCGTAGATGAAATAAAGTTTTTGGAACCTTCATTTGTGGATGAAGCATGATTCAAAAATGATAAAAACCTCTGTAAATATCTATCTATTCATACGTGGGATCTATATATAGTAGTGGAACACTGTCAGATATTGACTGCCTCAGGGATAGGAGCAGAGCATTGTCTGATATTGTGCCTGAGGATGAACTTCCTATACAAAGTATGAACCCAGGGAACATGGATGTTATCAGAAATGAAATGAAACTCACAAAGATCGATGTCCTAATAAGCACCAATGAATGGAAATGGATTGGCATTGGCAATTTTGAATCGGACAGTCATACAATTTACTATGCTGAGTATGACAGATTGAAGAGGAAGATGTTGCATACATCATCAAAATGGATATTTCAAGATCTACTTGAACTATGTGTGATCAGGTGGTATCTATGCACATGCAAGGAAATGTGTCCAATATAACTGTTCTTCAAATTTATCAACCAACCACTAAAGCTAGTGATGAAGAAGTTGAAGAATTCCACCAACTTCTTCAGTCTGAAATTGATCAAACATGCAATAGAAATGCATTGATAATTACTGGCAGTTGAATTGTCAAAGTTGGAAGCAAAGAAGAAGAAATAGTAGTTGGAAAATGAGGCTTTTGTGATAGAAATGAAGCTAGAGATAGCAGGCTAGAATTTTGCAAAACCAACACTTTTCTCTATTCTTTATTGCCAATACCTTTATTCAATAGCATAAATAGTGACGATAAATGTGAACCTCTCCCGATGAAATACACAGAAATCAGATTGACTGCATCTCTGGGGAGAAGCTCAATATCAGCTATTAAAGCCAGACTAGAGGCTCAGTTTAGAACAGACCACCAGTTGCTCACATGTAAGTTCATGTGGTCATTGAAGAAAAATAAAGCAAGTCCATGAGAGCCAAACGATGACCTTGAGTATATCCCACTGGCAGGCATTTCAAAAATATAAGAATAGATTTGGCTAATTAAGCACTAATGACAGGAGAGCCAGTGAGCTGTGGGATGACATCAAGAACATCATTCATGAAGAAAGCAGAAGGCCTTTAACAAGCCCGGAAAGAAAGAAAACATCAAAATGGATGTAAGGAGACACTTTGAAACTTATCTTCATAATAAGGTAGCTAAAGCAAGTGGGAGGAATGACAATGTAAAAGCTGAACAGGAAATTTCAAAGGACAGTTTGAGAAGACAAAGTAAAGTATTATAATGAAATGAGCAAAGACCCAGAGTTAGAACACCAAAAGGAAGAATACTCAGCATATCTTAAGCTGAAAGAACTGAAGAAAAATGTTCAAGCCTTGAGTTTCAATATTAAAAGATTTCGTTGGTACAGTATTGAGCAATGAAAGAAGTGTCAAAGGAAGGTGGAAGAAATACAGAGTTACTGCACCAAAAGAGAACTTGCTGACATTCTACATTTCACCAGGGAGAATATTATAGGAACTGGTGATACCGAATGATGTCCAAGCTGCCCTGAAGGCATTAACTGAAAACGAGGCTCAAGGAAATGATGGAATATAGTTGGAAATATTTCAACAAGCACTGGGATGAATCAGTGGGAGCACTCACTCACCTATGCCAAGATATTTGGGAGACTGATCCCTGGCTAAGTAACCGGAAGTGATCCAGTTTTGTACCCATTCCAAAGAAAGTGAATGCAACTGAAGGTGCAGATGAAAGGATAATATCATATACAAATACAAATTTGGTTGAAGTTCATTCAACACCAGTTACAGTGATACATTGGCAGGGAGCTACCGGAAATTCAGGCTGGATTCAGAGATGGACCTGTGTAGTAAGGGGGTATTATTGCTGTTAGCAGGTGACACTTGGCTGAAAGTAGAGAATACCAGAGAAAAATGTTGGTATATGACTGACCCTGCAAAGACATTCGCCTGTGTGAATCGTAAAAAATTATTGATGGCATGAATGTCACAAACTATGGTTTGCATTGAGAAGAATGGGAATTCCAGAACACTTCCCAGTATGCTGAGCCAATAATCTGGGAAGGTTGACCATATAAAGATGAACGTGGCATCAAGATGGGAGGAAGCATGTTGATAATCTGTGATGGGCAAAGGACCCGACCTTGCTGGCCTTAACTGAGCAGTGCTTGAAGCACTTGCTGATAAACATCAAGCATGGCATGCAGCCTTCAGTAGGGTTTACAATTCCATGTAAAGAAAAGCCAGGTCTGTGTTTCAGTGACATCAATGACATCCTTCTAGTTGGGCAAACATTCTCACTCTCTTTGGGGAGATGGGGTTGTCCCTCCTGCATTAACTCCCCAGCCCCCTCAGGCATTCTTTTACTCTTTCTTTTTAGTTTTAATCTATATAACTATATAAGGGACTTCAAAAAGTGTGTGGAAATATTCCCTTTTAGTTCCATTTCTCTATGAACTTTTTGAAGCCCCTTGTATAGATAGTTCTTAAACTCAAATGCTGTTTGGTTTTAAGAAGACTTTAGGGGATAATTCCCCCCCCCCCCAACTTTTGTGTGATACTTGTATGATAATTTACATATCATACAATTCAGTATTCAGTCATTCAGTCATATCAAGGAGAATAGTACAATCATTGCCACATCGCTTTTAGAACATCCCCCCTCCCCATGATTAAAGTGTCTTTTTTTTTTTTTAGCATTTTATTGTGGGCTCTTCAGCTCTTGTCACAATCCATGCATCAATAGATTGCCTTTAAAGTGTGCAATCACAATCTGTTCTAGTGTTCCCTCCCGCCTTCTTTATTCGCTCCTGAAGTCCACTTTCCCTCACTATCAGCCACTTCCCACTCCGGCATTCCCTCTAACCTCTTTTATAAGTTATTATCATTGTGCATCCTCTCCTGTGTTTCAGAGCTGGGGAAATCAACAGAAAACATCCAGGGGTAATCTTGATGTCCACTTTACAGATGGTCGCACGGTTCATTTTGAGGGTCATCCTGCCTCACGGCTCCAGAAAGCCAGCAATTCATGAAAATTAGAAATTCGGTACCTGATTTCACTCTTTTGATCAGGATTCTTCTATAGAATCTTTCACCACAGTGCTCAGCAGTGGTGGCGGGACCCCATCCAGTCTGGGTCTCAGTTGTTCGCGGAGGCAATTGGGAACACCTGTATCATCCTCGCGTTCCTGACTCGCCTTCCTCCTCTGTAGTTCCAGGTGAATAGAGTCCCATTGTTGGGTGCCTTGGGTGGCCATTTGCAAGCATTGAACATGGAGATGAAACAGAAGCATTAAACACATTAGTAAATCAATTACTTGGATGTCTCATGAAACTGTGATCCAAATTCCATGGTGTGTGGCTGTATAGAAGCAACCCCAACAACTACTTTTCCAAGACTGTCATCTTTATGGGAATAGATTGCTACATCTTCTTTCCAAGGAGCAACTGGTAGTTTTGAACTGCTGATCCTGCCATTAGCCTCCCAAAACCTAAACAGCAGTGTCACCAACGACATATTTTACACATGCACACACACACACCTGGAGGAGCCCTGCTGGTGGTAGTGGCTACAGTAAATTTCATGGTGGCAGTTCTACCCCGTTATATAGGGGTTGCTATGCATCAGAATCTACTTGATGACAATGTGTGTGTGTGTGAAGGGGCTGTGGGTGTAAGAAATGGTAAGATAATGAAATTTTTCTGTGAACTCTTTGGAGCTTCTTTGTGTACATAGCTCATTTCATATATTCATCTTTAATTCAATTCTTAAATACGAATGTATAACTCTGTGTTAAACTTTTGATCATCGATTGTTATATGTTCTGCAGTCTCCCATATCACCTTGCTCTGGACTTGTTTTGTTTGATTCATATTCTTTTTGATTGTTCAGTAATGTTCACAGAAGTCTGTTCTAAGTTTTTGCTGTGTTTTTCTTCTTCTGTTTCCACTCCCCTACCCCCTTGTCTTTTGTGTGTTTGTGAATCTGCCAGGTCTGTCTCCTTTTATCTTGCTGGAGCTTAGTCTGGCCAACTCTGTCTGGACCAGTCTGCTCTTTTAATGGTGCTGGTAAATTTCCCTTGCCCCCTCTCCCACCCAATCAGGGATGAGTTTGTTCTCCCCGCCGACAAACTGTTTTGAGGGCTGGAGCTTGTCCAGTGCTTCTGCATGTTGCATGTCTGTGGGGACCGCGGGTGGGACGAGGAGGGGGAGAAGTTACCGGAGGCTATGGCGCCGTACCTGGAAGACCTGCCTTTGGCCTTCTCCTCTGCAGTTTTGTTCGGTGTCTGTATCCTGTTATGGTGGAAGAAGGGGGTGCGCTCCCACTTGGCATCTTCTCTATAATGACTCCCTCAAGAGTATTCCCTCAGTCCATCCCAATTATTCCTTCATCTCTTTGACTGTAGCTCATCAGAAGCTATTTCCATGCCCCCTCCCACCCATGCCTTTCCTGTGCATTTTCCGTTTGACGTTGTGAGGGTGTGTGAGGGTTCAGTGACTTCTCTATCTCGTCTTCCATAATTGATCAAGATAATGAACTCTACCTGCTATTCTTATGATCTATTGAATTTCCTATTAGCCTAGTTTCTATAAAACACAAACAAAGCCAAAAAACACCTGAACGGTGAGCTATGTGTTCTTTTGTCAGATGGAGGTGGAGCTTGGTGTTATGTGTACGTCCATTTCTTCAGGTGTCTATCTCTCTTCTGGATCTGCCTCCCCCTAAACTAGGGAGTCTTAGAAAGATTTTCAGAGTTCTCTTTATCACAAGCTCTGGGGACATTGGACATTTCTTTATCATCCCTCTGGGGACATTGGAGGAGCAGCTTCATACAATGAAACTTCTTGAAAACATATTCTTTTCTTGATGCTCACTATGATTTAACAGTTATGGCATGAAGTTATATCTTTTCCTTTGTTTCATTACTGTTCATGTTTATAAGCCTGTCTTTACCATTTTTATTTATTTGTTTATGTATTTCCCAATGTTCCATTCTTGAAGGGGACTTTTGAAAATCTGAAATGCTGAGTTTAGGAAATGATAGTGCTTCTTAAAATCTTGTGAATTCAAGAGTTCAGTTGTTTGGATGGTTCTGTAGAATCCTAGATAAGCAAACTTTTGTTTTACTTTGGTTATATGACCTATTTACTTTGTACAGATTAATTTTATTATGATTTGTGCAATTATTTATCTTTCCAGATGGTTCTTGACTTTTTAACTCTGCGTGTGTGTTTTAATGAGGTTACAGCTTAGTTCTCTCCTGTGCAGAGTTTGATGTCTATGGTTTCTCTTTTCTGAGGTGTGATTTTCTAGCAGAAACTTTAGTATCTATTTTCAGGGATGACTAGGCAGAAAGAGAGCACAAGGTCAGCAGTGGGCAAGGTTAATAGTTGGAAACCACCAGCTGTCCTGGGGAGAAATATAGGCTTTCTGCTCCCAGAAGGATCAAGAGCCTTGGTAGCACACAGGGGCAGTTCAACTCTGTCCTGTAGAGTCATCGTGAGGTGGAACTGACTTGACGGCACTACGGTTCTTTATGTGCATGACTTGGAGCAAGACTTTGATGGGGGGCCCCTCGGTTGGAATGGACTGCATTGCAGTTGTTTGGGCTGCGCAGATCTTTCTTTTTTTTTTTTTTGCGTGTATCTTTTGCTATCACATCTAACCCCATGAAGTCGTGACTTGGCCACCCTTTCCTCGATGAGGGAACTACAGCTCAGAGAAGATAGGAATCTTGCTCCCAAACAGACCCCACCCATCGTGAGGGTTTGAATCTAGAGCGATTGGATTATACCGTCCCTGTTCTTTTGAACACGCTTCCTCTCATCTGATTTCCTTCTCAGTTAGAGGGAGGTTCCCTGTGATCTCTGAGAGAGGCAGAAGAAGGGGAGGTTTTCTATAAACTCAAGGAGAGCAGACCATGTGTCTCCAGTATCTTGCATAGCCATGGCACATAGCAAAACCAACCCAACCCAAAGGGTTGCCTACCCTCCAGTGGATTCTGATTCATAGCCTCTCAACAGAGCAGAGTAAGACTTATTGCCCATAGGGTTTTCAAGGTTGAAATCTGTACTGAAATGGACTGCCACATACACTCTCATGGAGTAGCTGATAATGTTTGAACCACCCATTTCCTGTTTTTTTTTAAAATCAATGATGTTCTTTATTTAAAGTGTTCACTCCAAGAAACACACACACACACACACACACACACACACACAGACAATTACAGGCACCTGTGACCAATCACAACTTCTCAGGTCCCCTTCTCTCTAAGCCTCTGCCTTCATATTGTCCTTCCTGAGCTGGGAGACATGGCAGGCACCCCGAAGGTCTGCACAACCAAGCCCCTTCGCGGCCTGGCTCACTCTGGCCCTCCCACCCCCCACCCCTTTCCTGGAGTGCAAGGACCTTCCCCGGTCTACCTAGAAGGGAAGGGAAGAGCCCCTTTCTGACTCCAACCCTTGCTGAGGGTTCTGGAACAGGCACGCAGATCCATCCACTGAAGACCTCAGCCTCGGATCCTTCTTCCCGCACACACGCTGGGCCCACAGCGCTCCGGGTGCAGGCGGAGCACACAGCCCCAGCCGCAGTCCAGGCCAGCAGAGTCGGTCCTGTGCAAGGAAGCCGGAGTCAGCGTGGGGCCTGGGGCAATTCGGTTAGCTGAGTGGGAGCTTTGAAGCGGCTGGAGCTTCTGCCCTGGATTGCGGCTGGGACACAGGATCCCGGAGATGAGCATGGAGTGAGCAAACCCTACAGGGTCTCAGGCTAATCTGCTATGGCAGGCGCGGGCACTGGCTGAGTGAGGGGGAGCGGGGCAAAACAACGGCGGCTGGTCATTTTTGGCATTTTAACATCCAGATAGGGACATAATAGCAAAAACCAAAAAAAAAAAAAAAAAAATCACAGAGACTGGTATTGAACTTCCCCATCCATGCAGGCCTCACACTTGAAGTTCCCTCCTCCCCGCTAAGCACCGTTAAACGGAACATCTACTTAAAGCACCCAACCAGTCCAGACCCATGGCCGGGCTGAGCGAGCCCGGCCTCGGGTTCAAACGAGAGGAGGGTTCCGGGCAGGGCACCTCGAAAGTCAGCAGAGCTGGGCAACTGGGCGATGAGCTCCGGCAGAGGGCACGTGGCGGGGGCGGGGCAGCCCCGGCACCAGCACTATTGTGCAGGGAGGGCAAGGGGACTCTTCAGTCATGACTTTTTGGTACCAGAGTCAAGCAAGGCGGCGGGCCCCCTGGGGGAGGAAGACGCAGAAGCGCGGGCCCCCTGCAAGGCCAACCCTCCGCAGAGCCCAGCCGGTTCCCATGAGCTGCCGGCTGACTGCTGGCAGTGCTGTGACCCCGCCTCCGATGCCACCCATCTTTCGAGGAGCAGTTGGGTGCTTAACCACTCCGTCACCAGGGCACCTCTCCGTGACTGTCACCCGCTGCCATGTAGTCTTTTCAGACTCACAGAAACCCCGTGTAGGGTGTCATGACCATAAATCATTATGAGGGAAGATTTCACTTCCCCTTTCTTTTGAGAAGCAGCTGGTGGGTTTGAACCGTGACCTTGGGGGTAGCAGCCCCGTGCCTAACACACAGAGCCCCTGGGCCGCCTTCCCCTCAGCACAGAGTAGGCACATTTGTTGGATGGATGAGTGACCGGAGAACTGAAACGGCCATGTGCATGGGCGAGGCCCTTGTCACGCACCTCTGACGTACAGGATTATTTTTCAGAAATAAAGCTTCAGCCCTGTGCCCTAATCTGAGCTATTCTAGTCCTATTGGTGTTTTTTCCCCTTAGGACATGTATGTTAAACATCTGCTAATGTTGCCATGGCGGCTGAATGGTTAACCCCTGATTACTAACAAAAAGGTCAGTGGTTTGAATCCATTGGTAGTTCCGTGGGAGAAAAGACCAAATTAACTGCTCTTGTAAGGTTTACAGCCTAGTAAACCATTTGGGGAAGTTTCTATAGGAAACTTATAGGATTGCTATAAGTTTTGCTGTGCATTGCATCAACTCAATGGCACACAAAAATAACAAGAATAATGGACACCTACTATAGTGAGTAATTTATAGGGGTCATTGCCTCTCATAGTGCTAAAAGTCAGAGTGGTTTCTTGGGTCTCCTGAGGATACCTGTATTCAAATTATTCCTCAATATGTCAGTGCTACAGCATTTATACAAATAAGACTTCCCAGTATAAATAAATTTTTTTCTAAGTTATAATAATGGTTTTATTAACTTTTTTATGTATATATAATTCTCGCCTTGTGCCCATACTGTTTTTTTCTCATTAAATTTAATCATTTTATTGGGTGCTCGTACATTGTTTTTCATCATACATAGTTCAATACATAGTTACATATCCAGTATAAATCAATTGAGTTTCCTACTTGTATCTGGGTTTCAGTTCTCAATTTTCATAGGGGAAGGATGAGGCTTTCTACTCTGGTGAAGATTTAGTTTCAGAAACTTATGGGAGCAGGTTTACCCTGCCCAGTAGGCTCACCTTGTGATGAGTCAGAATCTACTCAATAGCAGTTAAATTTTTTTTTTTTGTATTCTGCTTTTTGCTAGTCATATATTTTTCACCCTAACATTTGGCTAAAAATATTTATTACAAAAGACATTTAAAAATTTACAAAAGACGTCTCTTTGAATTATGTAAGCTCATTTAAAAAAACTCTTACAGGTTTTAAATTTTACTTTACTTTTTTTTTTTTTTTTTCATCTAATGACACCTCAGAAAAGTAGCATTTGGTCAAGGACACTTTAAAGTTGGAGTGTAGACATATTGTGTGAATGGGTTAGATTATCAGGGCCTGGCAGTAGAGGAATCCCATGTTGGTAACTGAGGTGGAAGGAAAATAATGCATATAAAACATTCAATATGGGCTGAGCCCCGGTGGCGTAGTGGTTGTGCGCGGGACTGCAGCCCACTGGGATGGAGGTTCAAGTCCAGCTCCAGGGAGCAAAGGCTGGGCTTCCTACTCCCACCACCTGAGGGCAGTGATGCCCAAAAAACAAAAAAACAAAACATTCAATATGTTCGAGATATGGGTCTCAGTAAAGGAAGTGAACAGAATTTTACCAATAATACGAGAGGCATCAACAACTTTTTGGAGGAATTCCATTATCTTTACATTCCATTTTTTTGTGAACCGTTCGAAGCCCTCTCATATATATAAGAGCCTGGTGGAATACTTCTAAAATCATAAAATACTTCTATAAGCTTGTCTGGGATTTTACTGTCACATAAATAAAAATTCATGAATTCTTGGGATGAAAAACCCGCCAAAGAAAATAGTGAGTTGAAGAATAACCAAGCTGCCTCCTGCCTCATCTTAATGCAGCCCTCA